>SNQJ01S0145346.1:25114-35961 GCA_010110895.2 Picea sitchensis | reverse complement strand
TATGCTATTCAGCTGCTGCACTCTCCTCCTTCTTCACACATGAATCACCTTCACCAACAACAACCACAGCAACCTCCAACAGCAACAACAACCATTCTCTTCTATGTGTTTTGTATATATAGCTTATGTGCATCTTCTGCATGCAATATTCATAATGCCTCTGCATGCTGACTCCACGTCGTAATCCTCCACCTCTCGAGTGCTCTGTCTAATCATCATCGTGAATATTCAGCTTCTCTTGTGGTTCACTCTGCGTGTCCAACATCATTGTATGTTATATTAATATTCCTCAGCCTCTCTGGCAGTTTGAGACTCTTCTTCTTCTCTGTGACAGTCGAACTCACCTTCTCTGTTTCAGTTACAGGCCTCAATGTTCATTAGCTGTCAATCACCTCCATGAACATATTCATTCCTCTCAGAGACTATTCACCTCCTCTGTCAGTCATCCCGAAGTGTCTTCACATCCTCTGGTAGAAACCATCAATGGTTTCCAGCAGTTTCACTGTGTCGTGCAACAGTAGCCCTTAGATTTCCTTAAGGTTAATCTACGCCCTTGGATGAGCTTTATTAATATTGCCTTTAAATCGGGTTTCGGCATTTCGGCATTCCTGTTGCATTGTGTTCTTTCCTCTCCGGGTCGCGATCCCGGAAAATGAGCTTGGTTGTTCTATCTCTTTCCTCCATCTCTCGCTGATGTGTCCAAGGGCTGTGACCACAGCCTTATGCATAAGGCGCTTTCGTGATTTCACATTTCGTGATTTTCGACACTATGCTCCATTGACCCCAAGTCAGCGAAATTTTGATCACTTGCCACATGTCCTGTGATTCCATCGTCCAGATCTAATCTTGATTCAACGACTACGATTGAATTGCGATTTCACGATTTCAGCATTCTTGATGCATTGAGTTCTTTGCCTCTCTATGTTGCGATTCGCGAAACTACGATATGGAGTTTGATCAACGATCCAGATCTGATCTCTATTCAATGACTGTGATTTAAATCGCGATTTCGCATATCGCGATATCGAGATTCCTGATGTCAATAATCTTTGACATGTCCAACTCTCGATCCCCAATGCCTCTCCATTGACTGGAATCAACGGTCCAGATCAAATCTTGATCTCACGGCTCAGATTACATCGTGATTTCCCATATCGCGAAATCGGGATTCCTGTGGTGAATATTCTTTGACAACTTCAACACTCGATCCTCGAAACTATGACATGGACTGGAATCAACGGTCCAGATTTGATCTTGATTCAATGGCTTCGATTTAAGTCGCGATTTTTCATATCGCGAAATCGAGATTCCTGTAGCATTGTTTCTTTGACATTTCCAACACGCGATCCTCGAAACTCCGAAGTGGTGTCCATCTGCTGATGTCACACGTGGATTGACACGTTTTGAATACTGCCACATGTCACTCTGATTCGTGACTTACATGTGCCTGAAATGTTGAATCAGTCTGACACTTGTCATTACCTGGTTGTGCCATGTGTTCCTAGCTGACGTGGTCTACTGACGTGAGTCGGGTCGACGGTCTAGATCACATCTTGATCTGACGGTTAAGGTTCAGTTGGGATTTCACACATCATGATTTTGGGATTCTTGATGTCAATATTCTTTGACATCTCCAACACTCAATCCTCGAAACCCCAATAGGGAGTAGGGTCAACGGTCTAGATAACCCCCTGAGATGGACAGTCCTCCTGCTTCCGGGATTTGTGAGCCCTCTACTCCTTGCACTTTTAAAGATCGTGTAGGTTTTCCTCGATCCAATGGTGGTCGGACCCTATTCTCAGATCTAACGCCTGAGATCTATTCTCCAGATCTGCGTGCTCCTTTTGTCTTCATTCAGATCTGACGGCCATCAGGAATTAAGGATGAGATCCAGCGATCACTGGCACTTCTCCTCCGGATCATACTTTATCCTTGTTTTTTCTTCGCTGCATACTCTGATCTGGCCATCAATGACAAGCTTACTTTTCCTGATAATAACCTGCCAACAATCCTTTGCACTATCTCTTTTGAACTTATCAGGCTTGCTCTGCAGCATCTTCCTAAAATACTTTCGGTGCCCGTCTGTTACATTCTTTCTATACTCATGCCATCTTCATTGTTGTACTTTCCATCAATGACAAGCATGCGCTACCTGTTAAACATTTGCCAACATGGTGTTCATCAAAATCCCTCATGGATGATTCTATATTTTTGTGTCTTTTCCAGCGAACACTTACGAGATATACAGGAAAGTGGTATATTGAACTACCACGTGCTTCTTTTCATTATTTCAAATCCCTTTCTATGTCTTTCCTCACGCACTTTAAACTACCTATTCGCTACGAGACATGTACGAAAATATTGACCTCCCTTCGTCAAACTAACTCTGTGCATATCTCTGACCATATTCATGAGTGGAGACAATGACGAAGGATGATCAAAGCAATCATTCCTGACTAATTATTGGCGGAGTGGTTTACTAAATCACTTTTACCCCCGATCACTCCTAATGTCGTTATGGGTGGCGCAGTCCCCGAGGAAGAAACCATTTCTTAGTCTCAGTACTTAGATTTGGTTGATTCACAATCTCGTACTTTGTATGAGTTTCTTTCGAATGTTGCTCGAGCTAATGTTGATCCATCCAAGCCATCATCCTCATCTCATGCAGACGGTGTTATCGGTTCTGTCAAAACTCAATCTACTTCCCAGTCAACCACACTCTCCTTTACCTCCCCCCAAACTCAAATCTCTGAGGTGAATGTAGTTCAATCTACCCCTTCCCAACAATCTAGAGGTAATAAGAAGGAAAAAAATAAATCAAAAAATACTAATAACAATGAACAATCGAAAAATCAAGCTCAAACACCTGCTACCAAAAATAAACCACAGCGAAAACTGAAATTCCCATGTATCATTTGTGGTGACGATCATTACACTCGAGACTGTCCACATTGCGATGAAGTGGCCAAATGTTTCCATGGAAATTCACAACTCGTTGTTCTTACTCAGCCTTTTCCACAACAGTAATCCATGGTTTCTCAAACCCCCTCTCCCGGGGGTAGTTCTAGCCATCCTCATGATGAGGCCTCGAAAAGTGCCCATATTTATATGTTTAATGGGATTAATTTGACCACTCACTCTAAGACATACGACACATTGGTTAAGCCTGACAAAGGAAAAGTCATTAACGGTATCGATACTTTACCAGATCCATCATCATCCTCCGTTAGTCCTCCATCCATGAATCCTCCATCTAGACCACTTCAGATTGAGAAAACTTCATTCGACTCTATCTTACACCCTCCTAAGAGAACTATCCGTAAATCTACCTTTAATCCCAGTTCACGTGTCGCCCAGAACTACAACATTGTTGAAGATTTGGCTCAATCACCATGTGCTATGTATGTGTTAGAAGTTCTACAACACTGCCCCAGTCAACGTAGAACACTCTTGGATGATATTGCCGTTGTTGATCCTGAGTCGTCCAACCATATCATGTTTAACCGGGACAATTATATATCTCGACTCTCCCACCAACTTGCTTTCCAAATTGATGTTGTTGTTCACAATCAACAAATTCACCGAACAATCTTGGATGAGGGAGCCTCTACTTGTGTCATGTATTTAGCATGTTGGAAAAGTTTAAAATCACCTGCACTTAACAAATCCCCAACGATGTTATGCGCATTCGATGGGAAAAATTTTCATCCTCATGGGCTTTTACAGTCCCTTCCCTTCCAGTTGGGCGGAAAAACTGTCACTGTTGATGTCAAGGTGGTCGATGCTCCCCTTGACTACAACTTATTACTTGGAAGAAGTTGATTTTATGCTATGAATTTTGTTGCCTCGTCGGTGTTTCAATGTGTACAATTCCCTCATCAGGGCAAAATTGTCACTGTCGATCAATTAGATTTCTATACACCCGATGCTCGCGCTCCCGCTACCAACAATATTCGATTCTTGGGAGATCACAAGATCATGTATGAAAGCATTGGTGTTGGCTTGCTAAAGGATTATAGCCTTATGGGTACCTTCCCTACACCACTTCCACCGACTACACATCATATTTCCACCATTGATATGATTTCGACCATGGCTTATCAATCTTTGGAATCATCTAACCCTTGGATTGTACCTAGTCCCTTGGAATTCGATGCGCTAGGTGACACCATGCCACTTAGTTCAGCCAAAACATAATACATTGTTGTCCAATCCACTTCTCCCTCCTCATATGACCAACATCTTATTGGCACATGACAGTTACTCGAGCCATCACGATTAAATTCTTTGTCATCTTCATTCAACTACATTTCCTCAATTTTTCCTTCTGATGAATCTATTATGGAAATGTTGAGCATTGACGAGCAACCTCGGGATGATAACCATCATAGATCCTCTTTTCTTCCCCCTCGTGAATAAATTTGGGAATATATACATTCTATCTTCCCTCTTGATGTTGATTTTTCATTGTCTCCCATGCCTTCAAGTTCCGATGATTTAGATCTGGTAGTTGACATGGTGATCTCTTCGGTAGGGCTAGTGGAGCCTGATCTCCTTACCCCTGTCGTGACCCTCGACATGTGTTCCTTCCACAGTGATTTTCTTCCAACCAGTGAAGATCTCTTGGAAGCCATGACCAAGTTTTGTCCCTTGACATGGTGTTCTTCCAGAGCGTTATTCTCTTGGAAGCCATGATCAAGGAGAGTCCACGAGCATAGTTTCTCCTCTCTGTAGCAAGCTTGTTAAAAAATGAAACAGAGGTCACGAGCATAGTTTCTCTTCTCTGTAGCAAGCTCGTTAAAAAATGAAACAAGATTTGAGCATAGTTTTCCTCTCTATAGCAAGCTCGTTAAAAAATGAAACAAAAATCTAGGGATTGAACCCGAAGCCTTGAGCATAGTTCTTTTCCAGTGTTAAGCTCGTTAAAAAATGAAATAGTCACCTCTCTTGTCAAGTCGATTCTTTCATTAGGTATCGCATTTGAACCTTCATTTCATCCATCCTTATCCTTTTTCTCCATCTAGTAGAGAAATTGGTGACAAGCTCAAAGTCAGTGAATGAATTGAAGTTTGAGGGGCATGTCTCCAGCCTTTGATGATTATTTTGGAGTTAAACCACTAGCTTTCAAGATGGGGGCATACCGAGCTTAGTATTTTTTCTTTCTCGTGCTCGTAAATACATGAGAATGCAATTGAGCATAGTATTATTTCGTTCTTGAGCTCAAACACATGAGAATGCACCGGGTAAAATTGTATCTCTTTTTCGGCCCCGCGTGGACACACGAAAAAGGATCCCCCGAGAGTCTTTGTTAAGCTCTTTTTAGGCTATCTAAACATGAAAAGATTGTTGAGTGATCTCGCTTCCTTTCCCACTCATTAAAAGGTTTGAAAGGGCGTCTTTTGAGTGATAATTTATCTCTTTTTCAACCTCGTGAGACTAACATTACAAAAAAGTACAACATTGGAGTCGTATTTAAGTTGTTTTCAGACTCTCTAAATATGAAAAACCATTGAGTTTACCTTCTCTGGACTCGTTAAACAATCATACATTGAAGGGCTCATTTGAGACTGAACCCTTAGTTCTTTCAGTTCGTTAAACAAAGGAAGAGGTACTTACCGAAGGTGAGTCATATCGAGCATGTGTTACACTCCTCAAGCTTGTTAAATTAAAAAGAGGTACTTGTCTATCTAGATGGGGAAAAAATTGAAGGAAGAAAGCCAAGCATTTTTTAGAACACTACCATTAACTCTTACGGTCTCCCTTGAACACGAAACTTTGTATTTGAATGCATTTTAATGCACTAAACCTCTGCACTGAGCGAATCCTCTGAGTTTATTTTCCTCCTTTGGGTCACCTGACAAAAGTCACATCATCCACTGCATCATCAAGTTTTGGTCCATGTCACATTTCTGATGTTTTGCCTCAGTGTTCAATGGAAGTATCTGTCTCGAGAGTTAACCATCACAAATATCTTGTTTCAATATCCATGTCAATCCATGTTAATTTGATATACCAATTACATATATGTGTCAGTTTTGTGTCGTTGATCGGGGATACATCAAAGCCCTCCTTCAATGAGTCTATTCCTGTCGACTTCAACACATTATCCAGTAACTAGACTTAGAAACTAGTTAGTACCTTGGGACCTGCATGCCTCAATGGTAGGCCTCCTCATGTCCGACAGTGGGTTTACATCATTGACCTTTGATCAGATGATTCCACGGATGTTTGACTTCATCTCATCTATTCACATTCATCGGAATGTACTAGAGTACCTTGGGAATCATTGACATCAATGGTGATCTCCCTCGCGCTTGTTAACAGTTTACCTCATTGACTGGTAATCAAGTGGTTTCTACCATATTCGACATCAGGACATCTATTCACATGGTTAGATTCATACTACATCGGGATTGGTAAGAATACCCTAGGTTTATTTATCACTCTTATATATACTTTTCCTAGGTTGCAAAGGATTTCTTTTGAACTATGACACATATATTGTTACATAGATCCACTTTGTATTGGTCGTGGATATGTCTTGTCATATCGTAGATCCACTGTGTATTCTTCATGGCTATGATCAGTTCAAGTCATAGGAGTATAGATCCACATTGTATCTTCAGTGGATATACCATTTTGTCAATATAATCATGGATCTGCAGTGTATTTTATGGCGACCATACCTAAAAAGTATTTATCATTCGAGAATAGGTATGACTGCCTTAGGTTTGAAACATGTCATAATATTTGTTTGATAGTTGTGTGCAGATTTTTCCAGCCTCTCTGCATCCATACCCTTACTCGAGAAAGTCTTCAAAGTACCTCAGTCATCATCATCTTCTGACGTTGCACTTTGGGGAGCAATCTGTTACACATCAAAATTACTCACTTCAATAGTGTTGCAAGTGTCGTCGTTACAAGTGTTGTAAGTGTCACATCTTGTCTGCAAGTGTCGCATATTGACCACAAGTGTCGCAAGTGTCGCAAGTGTCGCAAACATCATACTTCCATCTTTCCTATGTCATGACTCTAACAACATCATAAGGACACTTAAGACACCTCAAAGACTAGCTTTGAAGAAGAGAAATCAGTTGACAAGGAGTACAAGCCTTTTTCCATTGGAATAACCACTCGAAAATGGATTTTGGAGGGAAACACTCCCCTACCCAATGTTAGGGAGTGCCAACGCTCCCTGGGCCTCTTTGGGGGAGCACTCAAATTCTCTGTGTACCCTTTTGTGGGAGCGCTACCTTTTCTGAGCGGATTTTTGGTTTGTTGAGCTAAAACAAGGAAGAATCCCCTCAATTTTTGAAGGTGGTTGGATTTGAATAAAAGGTCAAGGCATGATATTAGGGAAGATCCTTAACTGAAGGAGAAGAATCCTCAACTTATCCCAAATATATCTCAAGTGGTTGGGCCTGTCCAAGGTTATATACAAAGGCCTCCTCATGGTGAAAGGGGAGGTAGAGAGTAGAGATTGATACCAAACTTATGATCCTATAAGTGGTATGAACAAAAAATAATGGAGATATGAAACTTATGATCTCATAAGTGAGCTGTCATCAAACAAATCAATGTAGATTACTTGAGCAAAGGGTTTGGACAAGGATAACTAGAAGAAGTTGTTGCACCTTCATCAAAGGATTGTAAGTACTTTTACTTGTTCTTATCAATATATCAATGCTTGGCCTGTTTCTTTCAAACTTATGTTTGTTCTACATGAGTTTGTCTTCAGTAGATAGATCTATATTTGAGCTAATATCAGTAGAATAGGAAGTCCATTGTATATTTGTTTGTTCTAGAGGACCTATCAAAGAGCTCAGGATTGGACCTCAACTTGGACTTTGCAACGACAAACATTGTTAATAAGGTACATATATTTCTTCTTCTACTTAGTATGTTATCTTGATTAGATCTAAAAGGATGTCAATGTCCAAGTTAAGCATTTTTTCTGTCTTAGCCTTAGGAGTCTAGAGACCAAGACGGAATCTGCTTGTCTACAGGAAGATTCACCTGTAACAAGGACAGGTGTCATAGGATACGACACTCTGGAAGGATTCACTACGGAGATTTGTGGTGGTTGAGATTTGATATCGTCGAAGGTCAAAGTCCCGAGAAGACGAAAATCATTGATCTGGAAGCGGACTCGTGGTGCTAGATCTAGAATTCCGAGTACGGAGCACTCCGTAGGATAGCAAAGGGTGAAAGCGTTGAAGTCCTGAAGGAGATATCGATCATTGATCGAGGAGGAGGTTGAAGGACTATCAATTTGGTTGAGGATTTCAAAGTCCCAAAGCGGGAGAATAACTATCAATTGAAGAGGACACGTGGCAAACGATAAAGAATTTTGGAGAAACTCTCCAGAAGAAATAGGAATTTGAGAATTGAGATTCTTGAAGGCCAGATTCGCAGAGGAGATCTTGGCCTCATATTTAAAGGGATAAGTGTCGAGATATCTTCCACTTCAGAAGATTGTCATACAAGGAAGAGAAAAGTTTGAGAGTTGAAACTCCTAAAGGCCAGAAAGCTAGAATCAACCATAGACATTGATTTAGAAGGGAGCTACGTGTCGACATATCATGGAGATATGGGATTGAGCATGGAAGGAGGAAATAAGACAGGAAAGTGAGGATAAATAGCAGTAGTTGATCATGGATCATCACCAAGGGATTGGAGATCAATGGATGAGAAGGTTTGTGGGGCCGGGACATGCTCAGGCATTAATTTTCCTTGAGCAGGGCACAATTGGAACCACGGTTTTAACAAAGGGATACATGGCAATTGGAGGTGAATTGTGGGGTGAAAAGATGGTTGGTCCAAAACCACTCTTGACTGTGCCCACAATCACATGTTTTCAAAAGGTCATAGCCCAAGGGTGTATGTAGGAAGGGGCTAGTGAAAAGGATCTAGCACCCACAAATTTAAGAGTGCTCGGAGCATGTAGACAGAGGGTGTGGGTATCACAGGACTTGCGCCTAAAGGAGAAAAGGGACTTGTGTATAATTGTTTTGGGTTCAATCAGGAGCCCAAAGAGTCGATCCAACTCAGAAGAAAGAAATATCTTAGACTGGGAGGTCACAAAACCCCAGGAGGGGAGGGACGGATTTCCAATTTTAAAGCCCTATTTCCAGCGAAATAGCTACTAAGTTGGGAAAACTTTAAAAAAAATGTCATGTATTTTCTCTATTATAAATTTCTTTAATTTGATTGGCAATATATGAAACATAGAGTTTTTGGTGTTCAATGTCCCCATGCATGGGTTAAATTTCATGGGTATTTATTCTCATTTTCTTTTTTCTTATTTAACCTTCTTACACTAACAACTTTAAAATCTGTATGTTAATGATAATATTTACTTAATTTTTAAAATTATTATTGGTGAATTAAAAGTTTACCCATATCCATTTATATATGTGTCTTCTATATTTATATATGACTATGAAATATAAGATACCAAATTGTAAATAAAGTCTAAAGAGGTCAATGATCACACTGGATGAGGACTCTGATTTTATGAGATGAGACTGAAATAAGCATAGACTACACCCAAAATGATGAGACAAGTTGACACTGTTGGATGAGATTCCAACTCCTTACTCCCAATATAAGCATAAATTATGTTTGTGCCACCTCGAGATGAAAATACTAGATATGAAAGGTCGGTGGATAAAATACCAACCTTTGGGGAAAGAGTACTCAAGATTGAAGGGTCTTTTTCTTGTCCAACATAAATAATAGAAGTGACTTTTTTTATTTCTCTAAGTGAAATACAGATTTTTTTTTTAAATATTTTTTATATAGTTTCTTTAGTGTTGGTAGTAGAAGATATTAAAGCATGAAGGTAAAACAAGCCATCATTAAAGGGCAAGACAAGAATGTTTGTCCTAATTGTTGAATATTTTAAATGGAACATGGCCTACTTTGGGAGATTAGCCACACATAAATTATAGAGTGATGGTGTTAGCGCCAATTCTTGGAAGGGGGTGTTCCTCTGCGATTTCAGGCCATTGGTGTAAATGCGTAGAAAGGGGGTTTAAAAAAAAAACCATCAAATTCATTTTATTCAAAGGCCGCAGTCATGAGTGTTGAGCACATCACACAGAAGGAGTCCATTTCAGGCTTAAAATCAAGTGAGCAGGCATTGTTTTTTCAATGGTGAGGACCCATAGATGGAGCAGATCGACGGTCATCGGGTAAGATTGAGTCATGGAGTTGCACGAGGTCTAGCGCATGGGATCATCTATTATGGCCAAGGTCATGAAATGATTAGTCATTTCGTGATTTCGGCTACCAAGACTTCAAAGGAACAAGGGTTGCCCCTCCACTGCATCGAAACCCCGAAACGTGAAATGTGAAAAACACCCAGGAGCCGTTTTGGCATTCTGGCTGCCGGGATTTCAAAAGACATGGGGTCTCTCTCTTTTGCTGCATTGAGAAACTCTGAAACGCGAAATGTGAAAAGTGCCCAGGAGCCGTTTCGACATTCTGGCTACTGGGACTTCAAAGACACGGGGTCTCTCTCTTCCACTGCATCGAGAAACTCCGAAACACGAAATGTGAAAAGCGCTCGGGAGACATTTTGGCATTTCGATTACCGGGACTTCAAAGACACGAGGTCTCTCTCTTCCACTGCATCGATAAACTCCGAAATGTGAAATGCGAAAAGCACCTAGGAGCCATTTCGGCATTCTGGCTACCGATATTTCAAAAGACACAGGGTCTCTCTTTATGTAGTCAGTCTCGGCCACCCTCCATGGAAGAAGAAGTTAATGAATATTGAGCAGGTGGTTGAGACCTCAGCTCAACTCATAAATGGAGGGCATGGGAAGGGTCAGAAGCAGTCA
>SNQJ01S0145345.1:24115-50345 GCA_010110895.2 Picea sitchensis | reverse complement strand
AGGACAAAATTGAATTTGATGAGCCAAATACCTTAGAAGACACTATCCGGAAGGCAAGGTATTGCTATGAGAAATTCAAGAATAAGATAGAACCTCATGAGGACTGGAAGAAGAAAAGTAATTGAGAATTCAAGAAGAAGGGGTTTAAACCCTCATGATTTAAGAACTATGGGAAAGGTTCTAAGATGATCCTGCCTACTGAAAGTGTATATCAGAAAAATTTCCCCTCTCAAATTGGAAATAAACCCTTTGGAGCAGCCTAAGGTAAGACTAATAACACAAAAATAGAACCCTTGAAATGTTGGGGTTGTGGAGAAGAACATCTGTTGAGGGAATTCCCATATAGGAAACAAAACAATATGAGGGTCTACAACATCCAAGAGGCTACCGCAATCAACTATGTGGCTAGGAGAATTCCATATATTTATGAAGCCTTGGATAATATAGAATTCAGCCACCAAGCTTCAGTAATGGAGATGGAAGGTATGATTTCCAACCATCTAGTTTCTATTTTAATTGAACCTGGTTCTAATTTGAGTTATGTTTCTCTTGAAACTGTTGATAAAT
The DNA here is from genome assembly GCA_010110895.2 of Picea sitchensis. Classification (NCBI taxonomy): domain Eukaryota; kingdom Viridiplantae; phylum Streptophyta; class Pinopsida; order Pinales; family Pinaceae; genus Picea; species Picea sitchensis. Next base: position 49,778 of record SNQJ01S0145345.1, on the reverse strand, counting down.
GTAAATTGAATCAAGTTAAACATGTTAAATCGTGTTTGGTACAACTAGCCACTGGAACCAAAAGGAAAGTAATATAGGTCATACCAGCATGCCAATTCATTGTTAGTGAATTGCCCACCCAAGAAATATTAAACATACTTCCTTTACGATCTTATGACCTACTGATTGGCATGGACTGGTTGGTTTCCCATAAAACCAAGTTGGACTATTACAATAACAATTTGGAGTGTGAAAATGAAAAAGGGAGAAAGGTAACCCTACAAGGGATTCAAAATCCTATTTCCGTAAGACAAATATCATCCCTTCAAGTGAAGCAATATTGCAGAAAATGATGCCCTTTATATGAAATACAAATTTTGGACTCTATTGAGGACAACAAACCAAGCCTAGAAGACCATCCCATATTAAGAGACTATATAGATGTGTTTCTTGAAGAGGTACCAGGTCTACGTTCAAAAAGAGATATTGAATTTTCAATAGAAATTGCACCAAGAGCGGTGCCAGTGTCTATAACACCCTATAGAATGAGTACACCAGAGTTGGTTGAGATCAAGCTACAACTAAAGGAAATGATGGACAAAGTGTAGAAATTTCGATACAAATTAATGTATTCCTGCGATTCTCCTGATCTAACAATTTCTGCCACTTGTTAAATACATAATCGCTTCTACTATTATTATTGCGGAAGAAATTAAACCACGATCACAACCACAATGCACAAAGTGAAATATAAATAACACACAACACAAAAGTTTTACCGGGAAAGCGTAAAGCTAAAAACCCCACTATCATATATTATATATATCATGAATCATGAAACAATCTCATACAAAACTCTAATCCAAGAGCTCTCAGTACAATACAATCATCTCACACTATCATACACAAATTAGCAAATACATGCCCTAATTCATGTGTCCAGATAGCCTGCCTCCTCTACAAAAACTCTGCAATCCGAATTCTCACAATGATACTTGCATGCCGAATTGCATAGTTTGCACATACTCATAAGCATATCCACTGCATGTGTGATCAAATCACAACTGATAGCCAAACTATCCCTTTCACCTGTTATCTCAACTGGATCTCCAATGGATTTGCATGCATGTAGTTAATTGTGACGAATCTCCAGTTGCATGTGAGTTAACTGATTGTGAATTAATGAATAATTAATTCACTGAACTCTCACTAGTGCAACTGAGCTTAACTCACTTAACTACACTCATAATTCTATTACAATTCCAAATCACTCAGTTATGAATGAGATAATAGATTAATATTTATTGTCTAATTTAATTAAGGAAAAAATAAATTAGACACATGTTTCTTGTTGACTTTTCAACACTCCCTCTCAACAAGAAAGGGATTAGTGTTCACCCCAATCCTGTCTCTATGATATTTATATTTGCTCCTGGTGAGCGCCTTCGTCAGAATGTCTGCATATTGATCTTCCATAGGAATGTATTGAAGCAACATGATCTTCTACTGCACACAATCTCTGAGATGATGATACCGGATATCTATATGCTTATATTTGTCATGCAACACATGATTAATCGAGAGTTTAATGCAACTCTGTTTATCACAGTAAATCACTATCGGATCTAAATGAGAACCAAACAAACCAACCAAGATCTTCCTCATCCAGATAGCCTCACATGCATCTTGGCTCACTGCCATGTATTCCACTTCCACTGAACTAAGTGCCGCACATCTCTGTTTCCTGCTGTACCAAGAAACAACTGTAGATCCGATACTAAAGATCCCTCCTAATGTGCTCTTTCTGTCCATTGGGCTACCTACCCAATCCGCATCCATGAAGCCATGAAACTTCACCTCATCTGTCTGTCTGTACCATAATCCATACTCAGATGTGCCCTTCATATATCTCAGGACATGCTTACCCACCTTCCAAAAGAGTTTGGTAGGATTAACCATCGCTTGACTTAGCTGGTTAACCGCATAGCAAATGTCTGGTCTCATGTTCACTAAATACATTAGTGAACCTACTAACTTTCGATAGACAGTAGCATCCACTAATTCTCCAGAAGTAGCATCCTCTTTCCTCCAGTTTCTTGGAAGAGGAGTATCCATGGGTTTGCAACCCTCCATGTGAAACTTACCCAGTATCTCTCTTGCATACTTTCCTTGAGACACAAAAAGTTCACCATCTCGCTGCCATATTTCCAAACCAAGGAAATAATGAAGAAGGCCCAAATCCTTCATCTCAAACTCCTTTGCAAGGTCATCTTTGCATGAGTGTATCAACTCCTCATCACCAGTGAGTATCAAATCATCAACATAAAGCACAATGATCAAAATCTTACCCTCCACCACAATTTGGTATAGGTTTGCATCTGCTTCACTTTTGGTGAAGCCCAACCCAGTGAAATAGTTGTCTATCTGAGTGTACCAAGCATGGGGTGCTTGCTTCAGCCCATATAGTGCTCTCTTGAGTCTGCACACATGCAACTCTCTGTCAAAGGTCTCAAAACCTTCTGGTTGTTCAATGTACACTTCTTCCTCAATGATCCTATTGAGGAATGGAGTTTTTACATCCATCTGATGAATGTGCCATCCCATCTGTGCTAAGAGTGCAAGGATGGATATTATGAAAGAGTACCTTGTGACAGGTGCAAAGGTCTCACCATAATATATCCCCTCGATCTGTGAGAAACCCTGGGCCACAAATCTAGCCTTGTATTTCTCCACACTCCCATCAGCAGCTTGCTTTACCTTGTAGATCCATCTTGAACCTACCACTGATTTATCAATTGGTCTTGGGACAATTTCCCATACACTATTTTTGACAATGGAGTCATACTCCTCTACAATAGAATCAACCCAAGTGGGGTCTTGCACTGCTTCCTGAAAGGAAGATGGTTTAGTCACAATACATTTTCTCATGAGAGCCATGTATACAACAAATTGATTAAGAGACTGTCTCTGTCTACGCTATGAAGTAGGGGCTCCTACATTCTGTGTAGCATCTAGTCTCAATCTGTCAGCTTCCATGGTGCGCTTTCTTCCATTTCTGATGGATGTCTCTGCTTGAGTGGTTTCCTCCACTCCATGAACCTMCTCATGTGGTTGATCTACATATTGAGACTCATCCTTGGGAACCAACAGTTCCTCTTCTGCATGCAAGTCTAGCTCCCTCTCAAGTGACAACCACATGGCTTTCCCCTCATCAAATTTTATATCCCGTCGCATAATAGTCATCTTACTGTTCAAAAAATACACATGATAATTATGGGGTGTTTCTGTGTACCCCACAAATATCCCAAATTTAGTAGCCGGTTCCAGCTTCTTCCTGACATCCTTGTTCACATGCACAAAAACAGATGAGCCAAAAAAATTTAAATGCGAAACATCAGGTTTCTTGCTAGTAAAAGATTCTTTAGGTGTACTCATGCCAAGTAATCTTTGAGGACAATGGTTCTGCATATAAACCATAGTATTGCATGCTTCTTCCCAAAAATGAATTGGTAGGCCCTGATCATGCAACATCACTCGTGCTGCACCCACGATCGTTATGCTCTTTCTCTCTGCGACCCCATTTTGTTGCGAGTTATGAGGCACTATGAGTTCTCTTCGAATTCCTTCTTTGCTGCAGAATTATTTGAATTCATTAGAGATGTATTCTCCAGCATTATTGCTCCTTAGATCCTTCACTTGCTTCCCTGAATCTTTCTCCACCAATGCTTTAAACTCACAGAACTTTGAGAATGTTTGATCCTTCTTCTGCATGAAGAATATTCATCATTTACGAGAAAAGTCATCAACAAAAATAACATAATACCTGTGTTTTTCTATTGAATAAACCGAGAATGATCCACACACGTCAGTGTGAATTCTCTCTAGGATCACCGAAGCACAATTCTCCTTTTCATGAAAGGTGGACTTTACATACTTCCCCAAGGTGCACCCCTTGCACTGATCTAACTGAGCAAGTGTTCCCCTTGGAAGTCTAGTAGATATTTGCTGCATGATCTTCAAGGCTCCATGATGAAGATGGCCCAATCTCCTATTCCATAATTCACCCTCATCCCATCTCACCACTTCTTCTGCCTTGCCTATCATGGCATTGCAACCATCTACCTCCAACATGTAGATATTATTAACTCGAATCCCTATCTTCTTGACTTGACCCATTGCTTTATGTCGCAGGTAGGCTTTACCACTGCTAAAAACAACATCATAGCCTTTGTCCTCCAACTTGTGACTGAGATCAAGTTTTTCTTCAGACCTGGAACATGCATAACATTTTTCAATTGAAATGGTTTATGTGACTCCCTCTAAAAGGTAATGGTACCAATACCAGTTTCACTGTATCGTCCATCATCGCCCATCTCTATATGCATTCTAAGATCTTTCTCCTCCAAGTCAATGAAAGACTCTCTATCTCCTGTCATGTGGAATGAAGCGCCACTATCCAAATACCACACTGATCCCAATGCACTTAAAGCCATGCATGCAATCAAAGTGAAGTCAAGCTCAAATTGTGAGACAAGAGCCTCACCAGTTGCAGATCCAGGAACCATCTTGTTCTTCTTTTTCTGTCGACAGTTAGTAGCGAGATGCCCACGTTCATGACAGTGAAAACACTTCACTTTGGACAAATCCAACTTATTGACTTTAGACTCAGATTTTGATTGGAATTTCTTCCCTTTCCCTTTCCTTGCCTTGGCAGTCAAAGCACAATCCTCTTCATCATCATTCTTTGATGAAGATCCATCTCTGGTGTTCTGCCTGAACTCCTCTTGCACTAGATCCGACCACAATCGTTCCCAATCCAGAAATTTTTCCCTTCCATTGATAGAGTCTTGATAAGTGTGCCAACTCTTGGGAAGACCTAGGAGCGCCAAGCTCACCAAATCATCAGCAATGACTATTATTCCCACACTTCCAAGCTCATCCCGACATTGGACAAACTTCGAGAGATATTTTGGAACGGTGTCACCCTTTTCCATCTTGATCTTCCTGAGTTTATATTTGAGCGCCAATTTCCTATGGTCGCTATTGTTTTGGAACAGATCTATCAAAACCTTCCACATTGCATATGTTGTGGTTTTCCCATGGAGACTTGAGACAATGTGGTCTCGTACTCCCTCCAACAGAATCCTCCTCGCCTTCGCTACTTTCTTTTTCCATGCATCAACATTTGCAGTGTCTGTCGCATTCAGCTTAGGAACATTTGCATCAATGTAACCCTTCAAGCCATTGTCTTTGAGCACTTCTTCCATCCTGTCCTTCCAAAAAATGTAGTTAGAGCTTCCTTCGAGTGCATACTCCAACCTCAAGCCATTGAAAGACATTTTTGATCTTGAATCAAGTGTCGCACCAAGAAAATATTGCAAATTCGAATGTTATCCAACCCAAAACTCAACTCCTGCACTTTCCTCTTTCCCTGGGAGGTTCACACCCCACCTGAGAGCAACCTGAGGGAAGTTCTAACCCTTCCTGTGTGTAGCCTGCAAACTTGCCTGGGAAGTTCGCACCCTGCTCCACTGTAGCCTGCGAGAATGATCAATAAGTTCGCACCCTGCTCCACTGTTAGGGTGAGGGAAGTTCGCACCCTGCTAGTGTATTTTCCTATGAGAATTCCAATAAAGTTTGCACCCTGCCTTTGTTTAGGGTGCGATAATTTCTGTTCCTGAAAACACCATCATTACTAGGGTACGCACCCGACTAGAGACGGGACCTGCGAGAACATGATTTTTTTTGCACCTCACTTTCGTAGCTCCGTGGCCTTCGTGGCTTTGATACCATGTAGAAATTTCGATACAAATTAATGTATTCCTATGATTCTCCTGATCTAACAATTTCCGCCACTTGTTAAATACAAAATCGCTTCTACTATTATTATTGTGGAAGCAATTAAACCATGATCACAGCCACAATGCAAAAAGTGAAATATCAATAACACACAACATAGAAGTTTTACCAGGAAAGCGTAAAGCTAAAAAACCCACTATCATATATTATGTATATCATGAATCATGAAACAATCTCATACAAAACTCTAATCCAAGAGCTCTCAGTACAATACAATTGTCTCACCCTGTCATACACAAATTAGCAAATACATGCGCCAATTCCTATGTCCAGATAGCCTGCCTCTTCTGCACAAACTCTATAATCTGAATTCTCACAATGATACTTGCATGCGAAATTGCGTAGTTTGCACATACTCATAAGCATATCCACTACATGTGTGATCAAATCACAACTGATAGCCAAACTGTCCCTTTCACCTGTTATCTCAACTGGATCTCCAATGGATTTGCATGCATGTAGTTAACCATGACGAATCTTCAGTTGCATGTGAGTTAACTGATTGTGAATTAATGAATAATTAATTCACTGAACTCTCACTAGTGCAACTGATCTTAAATCACTTAACTACACTCATAATTCTGTTACAATTTAAAATCACTTAGTTATGAATGAGATAATAGATTAATATTTATTGTCTAATTTAATTAAGGGAAAAATAAATTAGACACATGTTTCTTGTTGACTTTTCAACACAAAGGCTACATTCGGGCTAGTGTGTCTCCATGGGGAGCACCAACCATGTTTGTAAAAAATAGGTATGGCACACTCAGGTTGTGCATAGACTATAGACAACTTAATAAGATGACCATTAAGAATAAGTATCCCTTGCAAAGGATCAATCACTTGTTTGACCAATTAAGGGGTGCTACAATTTTCTCCAAGATTGACTTGAGGTCTAGATACCATCAGGTCCGAATAAAGGATGAAAACATCCACAAAAAATCCTTTAGGACAATATATGGTCACTATGAATTTGTAGTGGTGCCATTTATGCTAACCAATGCACCAACCACTTTTATGTGCTTAATGAATAATGTACTTAGTAAGTTCTTCGACAGATTTGTATTGGTTTTCAATGATGATATCATAATATATTCCAATAATAGGGAATAGCATGAAGAACATCTTAATCTATTACTTCAAGTACTAAGAGAACATCAACTCTATTCTAAGTTTAGTAAGTGTGAAATTTTCTAGAAATAAGTCCATTACTTAGGACATGTTATTTCTAAAGAAGGGGTGGCAGTTAATCTTGACAAGATCAAAGCCATTATGGATTGGCCTACACCAAAGGATGTATCTGATATCATCTCATTTATGGGCCTAGCAGGATACTATAGGAGGTTCATAAAATGATTATCCAAAATCGGTTTCCCAATCACTCCCCTTCAGAAAAAGGGAGTTAAATTCCTTTGGACATCAGAATGTGAAGAGAGATTCCAAGCACTGAAATTCCTTTTAACCAATGCACCTGTTTTGAATATTTCAGACCCAAAAACAGACTTCCTTATGTGTACAGATTCCTGCAAGGAAGGACCTGGAGGATTCCTTATGCAAGAAGAATATGTAATTTTCTATGAATCCATAAAATTGAATGAGCATGAAATCAAATATGTGACCCATGATCTATAATTGGCTTCCATAGTGTATGCTTTAAAAACGTGGAGGCATTACCTCATGGGTAGAATATTTGTGCATATGACAAACCATTGTGGGTTGAGATATTTGTTTTATCAACCAAAGCTCAATGTTAGACAAGATTTATGGATGACTCTCCTTAGTGAGTTTGATTTTGAAATCAAACATATCAAAGGAAAATAAAATAGGGTGGATGATTCCCTTAGGAGAAGTATGAAAGTGATTCACTTGGAAACTGTAAGCACCCTTGAAATGAATGTCAGGGAGAGATTCAAGAGTGCAAAAGAAGAAGATGCATTTTTCAAGACTGTAAGATCATACTTATAACAAGAGCCCATCGGGCTGAAGTATGAAGGTTATCAATTGTTGAATGATGGCCTACTAACTTAAAAAGGTAGGTTTTGTATTCTAAATTGTGATGACTTGAAGAGGTTAATGATGGATGAAATACAGAAAAAGACCATATACTAGTCATCCTAGTTATCAGAATATGATCAGAGCCACTAGGAAACTACTTTATTGGCCAGGAACGAAACATGACATAGCTAATTACTTAACCAAATGTCTAGAATTTCAGTAGGTTAAAGAAGGACACCAACATCCAACAGAGTTGCTGCAATCCCTACCAATCCCAGAATGGAAATGGGAAACCAGCTCCATGGATTTCATCAGACGATTACCAAAATCGGTCAAACAGAATGACTCCATCATGGTAATGGTGGAAAAATTGAGCAAGGTTGCTCACTTCATTCCCATCAAGTCAACTTGCAAGGAAATATATATTTCCAGTATTTTCATGAAATAAATATTTAGGCTGCATGGCATGCCTAAGGAGATCATATCTGACCGAGATACGAAATTTACTTCAAGCTTTTGGAAATATTTATCTGTTGGTTTTGAAACTAAATTGCTATTTAGCACAACCTATCACCTTGAAATTGATGGACAGATAGAGAGGTTAAACCAAGTGTTAGAGGACATGTTAAGGATGAATGTAATGCATCAGCCTAAGAAGCGAGAAGACTACCTACCACTTGTAGAGTTTTACTACAACAATGGCTATCAAGAGTCATTGAAGATAAGCCTATTTGAGGCCCTCTATGGTAGACAATGAAAGATTCCAATAAGATGGGATAACCTAGTAGATAGAATTACAATTGGGCCAGACATGATAAAAGAAATGGAACAACAAGTAATACAGATAAAGAAGAATATGAAAATATCTCAGGATAGACAAAAAATCTATGAATATAGAAAGAGGACTCCTAGAGAGTTCAAAACAAGGGATCATGTGTATCTCTGCGTTAGACCTAGGAAAATCTCCTTGAGAATGGAAGCTTGTGCCAAGATGGCACCTCAGTATTGTGGACCCTTTGAAATTTTGGATAGAGTGGGACCTATAGAATATAGATTATCACTTCCTCCCATAGTGAAGGAACATAATGTTTTCCATGTTTCATTGTTGAAGAAATGCGTACATTATTATAATCATATAATTGATTAGTCTGTGATTCAGGTGGAGCCAAAGGGAGAATTCCTGCCAGAACCTTAATGCATAATAGACATGAAGGAAACCCAACTCAGGAGCATAACCATTGCATAGGTCAAGGTGAAGTGAAAACACTTTGTCCTAGATGAGGCTACATGGGAAATGGAGGATGCCATGAAACATGCATATCCATTTTTGTTTACTTCTGTACATATAGAGAACATTGGAAGATAGAACATTGAGGATGATGTTCCTTTAAGGGGGAGGGGATTTTAATACCTCTTCTTCCCCTAGTTTGTAAATATAACTATATCTTTATGAAATACTATGGAAGACTAAATATGTGTGAATGATGGACTTGATGAACCTTTTGTTATAAAAGGTAATGTATGTTTTTTTTGTTATTAATAGAAAATGGATAGTGTTGCATAACTGTTGAAAGGGGGGTTTGCCAAGATAGACCATGGGTCTATGAGAGAGATGGTGAGGGGAACCATAAATGGTTGAGATGACCCCCCCACCAAACTAGTACCTTACTCAATTTAATGGATCAGACCCAAAACAATCCTCTGACCTAGAAATGAATTACCAATCAGACTGGTAGACAGAAGAGTCCTCCTCAAGATTTAATGAGGAGATGGGAAAAAGTACCCATATAAAAGACTTATAGCTCTAACCATGAGACAGGAATTTAGACCCACACACCCTTGCTGATGAAGGAAATAAAATAGGTAATTCATGGGTAGAGTCATATCTGTGCAAAGAGAGAAGAGTCGAAAGACCAATATTGAGAAGAGAAAAGAGCGCTTGCAAATATTTGGTTCAAAGGAGAACTGAGAAATAAGATTTTTCTGGGATAAGGAGACGATGGTAGGTTTTTTCATTTCAAGATGATAAACAGGGTTGACGAGTGACTATGGAATTAATCGGTCAAACCTCCTTGCTTGGTATAGAGAAAAGAGGTTTCCAAGGTCCTGTGGGAGGAGCATAACCTCTGTCCTTGACTGTCATTGAGAAAGAAGAAAGAGTCTCTCTCAGAGAATCATGGTCTAGCTCAGGGTGGCCAGTGGTAAATCTATCAGGAGTGCATGTCCCTATGATTGGTTGGAAATAAGCACCCGTTTCAACAGTCGCCTCACGATTCTGGTTTTTTGATAGGTATTTTCATACTCAGTGTATTGAAATGGAAATGATGTTTGAATATACATGTCCATGATTGAGTTCTATATTGAATGATTAAGGCCAAAATGTGCATTGTCTCTTTGTGAACCCATGATTTTGAATGGTATTCTATTTCCCTCACCTTAGAAGTTAGAGATTTATGGGATGTAAGTGTGCAAGAGAGTCATGGTAGTGTTATCACTGAAATGTTGTCTGCAAATGGTCATAGAAATACAACATCTCCAAACACCTATTAGTTCACCTGCAACCCCAAAAAATCATTTCCAAAAGGCACAAACTATACAATTGGTTATAAAATTGACATGTGCGAAAATACTACAGGAAGCGTGCGCAGGCCTAAAAATCCAAAAGAGCGCACATGCGCTCGATGCGCGACTGTGTATGATAAAATTCATACACTCCTATGAACAATGCATTTATGGTTCTTGTCTTCCCCTCACCCACTTCTGGTTCATCTCCCAAGCTTATTTGACCCTCAAACCTGAGCTGAATTTGAGTGGGGGGTTGGTCAAAGACTTAAGGGTGCCACAAAGGGCCCATTGTTCACACTAAAGACCGGTTGGATAATGCCTAAAATATTTGCTATAAAAAGAGGCCATGGGTGCACTATGAATTCAAGAATCTAATTGTATTTTTATGTTGCCTCTATTCTCCTACAAGGAACCTCTTTCCTTCTTAGAGCATACTAGCATCATCTCATTAAGCTATTCACCTCACCTCTTGAGGGGATAAGCTTGGATTTCTTCACCATTTCCTTTCTAGTTTTCCATTTGTAAGAAGAGATATCACATAGGGGAATCAAGACCCCTCCCTTGGAGGAAGAGGGGATCCATAAGTCCCACCTTCTATTTGGTGTTTTCTCACTAATATAATCTCTCCATTGGTGGCATGAATATTGGTCAATTGTTTGATTGATTTTGGTTCTAATTTCCTTATGCATTTTAGTTTCATTTCTTTAGTTGTTATTAGCTTAGTTGTTTGTTTATTTCATGTGATTGAGTCATTTGATTCATACACTAACTTATGTCTTGTTTAGATGACCCAACTGGCCTTGAAAGTGTCACTCTTTTGCTCATTCAAGTGGTGAAAATGATACAACAGATTGGCGACCATACTAGGGAAAGGTATCAATTTTCTCCCTATTTGGGTTGTTTAAGAACTTATTTTTGACCTATTTACCTTGCAGGGATCATAAAATTCCTAGCCCTTCATGCAAAGAACTGAATTTGGAGTTGGAAGAGGAGAATTCCACTTAAAATTTTCCTCCTTGACACGTATCAGAACGTGCGCGGGTTTTTCCAGCCCACAGGTGCATCTTCCGAGCACTGTGCGCCAACAACATTATGTTTCCCCATGCATTCTGTGCATAGTGCACCAAAACATCCTTGTTTCTTTATGCATTGGTGCCACATGTGCCTCTATATAAACTGTGACCCATGCATCTGTCCAAAATCTTGAAATTGTAAGAATTTTTTGTGATTTTTTAAGTCCCCTTGCCTTCAAAGTCTTGTTGTTATGAAATTTGTAAATGCACCGCACTTAGATTCCCTCTCCACATGAAGGGTTAATAAAAAAATAGGTACTTACGAGGGAATCTAAGTTAATAAAAAATAGTCAATGATTGAAGTTAGTTTTCTAGTCCTAAGTTAGTTTTCTATCACAAATCTAAACGCTTGCATTAGGACTAGAAAACTAACTTCAATCATTGAGTATGCTCTTCTCTCGCACCATAGAGCAATCTTGAGAATCAGAAAAATGATTGAGGGAAGATGTCATCTCCCTTAAAAACAAAAATCTTTAGGAGAGGACAAAGCCCCCTAGGGATCCTCTTAGTTTCTTTTACATATTAAATTTGTAAGGGCCCATACATGGCCACATTTTGCAAAGATTAGGATAGTTTTTGAAGCTACTTTCTTAGTTTACATCACTAGGGGAGTTTAAAGATTATTGTAATGGGCCCATACATGCCCACATGCTTGCAATATAGGATAGTTTTTTGAATCTTTATTAGAATAAATCACATTAGGGAGTTTAAAGGATTGGTAAGGATCCATATGTACACATGATAGTTCTTTAGGGACTTCAAAATTCCGTAAGGTTGTACGAATGACATCTAGTAAGATAGGTAACCAATAATTGTAAGGACCACAGGAAGTCCACATGTTGCAAGGTGACACCTAACTTATTAAAAAATTGTCACATTTTATCACTTTCTCACACACAAAGTCACTGCTCACTCATATAACTTCATATCAAATTGTGGAGGTTGAAGTAGGTTTCCTCCAAAAGGGATCCCGAAACATCCCACTATTTCTTGAAGGAATTGTCCACTCCCACTTAATTAAAATGAGATTGGTTCACACCACAAACCTCTCAAACAACCACATCTAAATATTCTCTAAAAACTCACTAATTTTTCCTCCATAGGAGGTGCCAAAAGAAAAATTTTAGTCTAGGTAGGATATCGGGGATAGGCATCCAAATAACTCCCCGTTATCTGGTTCTCACATCTTCAAACATTAGAAGTTGACAAACAGGGAACTTTTAAATCCTCCAAGTCATGTTTTCCTAACACCATAAGGCAGGGAGATATCAATGAAGGGTCAAAGGTCGAGGTCTGTTTATTCTATGCGCCCCCCCTTGAGGTACCCACTTCTTGGAAGGGATCCATCCCTGACCCATTTCTGAGGCCGAAAATCTAAATGTCACACTTTGAGCAAGGTACCTAGTGAACAAATTTTAGGACATATACCCAGGTGGAAATTGTGGGCTGTAATTGCACCTTGATTGGATTTTGTGTGGATATTGGGAAATATCAACAACTCTTTCAAAATATGCACCCTCTACCCCTCATTATAACTGATTATTTCATCCTTCACTAGTTCCTCTTCCAATGGCTTCAAACCCCACTGTTGAGTGCTATTGGAAGGTCCAATGCTATTTGAGAGGAAGGATGTTACGTATGTTTAGGATACGAGAATTTGTTTTCTTTGTTCCCCCACTTGGAAAAAATCCCCCTACCCACATGTATGCTTCTTTTCAATTGATGAATGCATGATTATTTTTTGATTACATGCGATTATGAGATATATTATGAAGGTCCATATTATACAAGTCTCTTGTTCATTTCCTTCTCTCATAACCATTTTTTACACATTCCACTTTGCTGGTCGAACATCATAGGGGACCCACAGAATCCCCATCGTTCGAGAAACTTGCAAAATTCCTATCTTAGGAGGATTTCCTAGTTTTGACAACTTACTGACCCAACCATCTCACACCCCTATGAGTGGTACTATTTTGGGATCAAATTTACTTGGTTCCACCTTACTTAGGTCCAATTCCCAAGGCCAACCATCCACTAGCTCTCCCTTACAAGGAAGGAGGGGGAAAACTTCCTCTCAAGGAGGAAGCACAACCCCACCCAACCTTCCTCAAGGGTCAAGTACACAACCTTCTCACACCATGGCTGGAACTAGTCCTCCAATGCCACTCCAGATGCCATATTTGGCCTCCCTCAATATATCAGACTTGAGTAATCTCACCAATGATCCTATATTCCATTACCCCACATGGCCTGCAATGCCTACCAAACTACCTTCAGACATTCCCAAGTTTGAAGGAAAGGCATGAGAAGATCCTGACAACCATGCCATGACCTCCCCCCTATGGTGCTCTTCAAACAACATCATGGACGACTCCATCTGATTAAGTTTATTTTAGCACACACTCATAGGCCCATCAACCAAGTGGTATGTGGATGAAAAATCAAGATCCCATGTGAATTTTGAATCATTGGCCAAAACCTTTTTGACCTTCTTTCAACTACCAATTCGCCATGAAAATGGTCTAGAAGTTCTCTCTAAGTTTAAACAAACCTCAGCCACACATATCACTAACCACATTTACGAATGGCATCGGAAACGTAGTTTATGAAAAGAAGAAACCACCAAACAACAATGCCTCAATTGGTTTCTCAGATTACTTGTTTCTCTCCTTGCCAAAGATGTGGCCTCCACCTTCCCCCAAAATGAAGAAGCTTCCATCAGCAAATCCCAATAGTACGACCTCATTTATGCTCATTCAGGATACTTATACATAGTACTACCTGACGCCCCGAGACCCGTATCATTCGGCCAGGACAAACCTGGGATGTCTCACTCGACGGATGGATTGATTGGTACCAAAACACACCATAACCCGTACATTCAACCACCACATATGTACGGTACACCCCAATATCTGTCGATGTATGGATGACCCCCTTATTACCCTCCCCTCCATCAGCAACCATGCCCTGTTTTCCTCCCTCCACCCATGAGTGGACCCTCAATGAAACCTATGATGCACTCAGTTGTTCAACCAAGTTTTGGTACCCCCTCTACCTTAGCTTACACCCTGAGCACTAGTAAAAGTTCTATGCCTTCCTATGCATCCTACGGGTCATTACCACAAAATAATCTGTACTTTCCAATTCCTGGTCCTCCATATCCCATTGCTCGTCTACATGGACAACCACATGTTTGGGTTAACTTTGTTCAACCCTCTCCCATTCAGCAATTTAAAAATTTTGAACAACTGAATATGGAAAATCCAACCCATTATCCAAATAATACCAAAAAAAAAGGAAAAAACTGAAACAATAATAACCTAGGGCTAGGGGCAAATAACCCTCAACGGAACCAACCTGTTGGGGGAAAAAAAAATTAGAGGAACTAGAACCTCCAAGGGGGAAATAACAACAAACTTGAAGGGAGGAACAATAACAAAAACCTCCAGATGAAATTCCCTTGTTCCCTCTATGGTGAGCATGGTCATTATACTCACCATTTCCCCCAAATTGTTGATTTCAAATGGATAAAATATTCCATGAATGCGCCATGTCCTCCAGTGCCGCCTACCCCTCAGTAATCCCCACAATAGTATTTACAAAAACCACCCCCATCTATGTTGTCGAACCCTATTCCACACCAAGGTGTGATGAATACCTAGCATGATATGCATGCTACCCCACCATAGATGGGACAATATCAAAACCCTAAGAATATGGCATATCACAGTATCCTCCTCACTAGAGAAGAAGAAATTATTCTATAAACATGCAGTCATCAATACATCACACCCCCTGAATATAATCCCAACACTTCAGAAGAAACCAGTTACATCCAGACAACCTTTGATGATTCCATGCCCTAACACCGAACCACCTATTCATATTCCTCACATCCCATTATGATGGAATGTCAACAACCCTCAGGCTAGGGAAGCACACAATTATAGTTTGGTTGATGGATTGGTGCAATCTCCTGCAACCATGTCAGTCTTGGAGGTCCTCCAAACCTGTCCCACTCAACGAATGTCATTTATTTCTGCTTTGGGGAAAGTTGACCCTGCTGATACTAGACTCATCACATTTGATCTAGATTGTGGGGAACTCTGTCTCCCTACTTTGGTAGCTTTCCAAATACCAGTCAAGATTCAGAACATCATAGTTCATCGATGTATCATCGATGAAGGTGCATCCACATGCATCATGTCCAAATTGTATGGTAGAAACTCGGCTCCCCTGAGATAATACCATATGCCATCTTTGAGAGCTTATGATGGACACAAATCCTCTCCTGAAGGGCTCTTTCAAAATGTCCCTGTTGAGTCCCTATTTTGACATAGTTAATGCCCTATTTTACCCTGTATTTAAGCCCTTTTTGCCTATGATGTAATCCTATACTGGACTATTCCCTCCCAAAACACATACCTAATAGATGTGTTCATGTTCACAAGAGGTAATTGATGATTTAAAGAATGTTTGTTTAACTTTCTTAAATTAATTCGATTAAAGTGTTTTATTTTGTGTAGTCCTAATGGTTTGATTCATGAGCAGTCTATCCGGCACTACCAGACACTGTGCAATCTGGTACCAAATCCATTCTGGTACCCAAGGCAGTTTTGATCTGGTACCAAATCCATTATGGTACTAAGTTGTGCACTATTCTGGTACTACCTTCTCTGCATCCATTCCGGTACCAGACTCACGACTGTGTGCAATTCGGTACCAGAACCTCTGTTTCTAGAATGCGTCAGTTGGACCAGAATGATGGTGAGTATTTCAAGAATACAGTTGAATATAAGAGCCCAAATCAGTTTTCAAGTTGCAAGGGACTCCATCTCTCATGCACTTTGTGTCATGAGGATGGATTCGATTCCTAAAAATTCGATGTAAATCTTAAATTGTAAAATTTCTCAAATTGTTTAATGCTTATCCATAGATATTGATAGAATCAACTTACCTTATATAAGGAATGTTTTATAGATGATAGGGGGTGATAATAGTGAATGTAATGAAGTATACTGTCAGAACCAGACGATACCTGTCATTTGTATGTATGAAGTAAAATATTGTTGATCCAATTTACCAGTTGAATTAATGCAGAAGATCTTTTATGTCAATTCTTGAATGTGAGTGAAAATATTTAGTCTGTTACTTTCTTAAGAGGTTCCTTGTTGGTTCGGTAAGGGCCCACCACCCCAACTAAGGTAAACCTCCTTGTATACGTTTTGTGTGTTTGTAGATATTTTATAGCAGTGTGTATGTGATTGATCTTTAATTTATTTTTTAAGTTTCAGCATTGAGTTAATCATTTTTTGGATTGGTGTGAATAAGCAGGTGTTAGATCAAATAGACATTTCATTCTCATATGTTGAAGATGGCTATTTAATTATTTGAAGCATGGACTGATATCTTGAGTTTATGATTGCAGCAGATTTAGTGTATCAAGGAATCAGAAGACTTTATATCTCATATTCATGATCTATAATAAAGTCTCTCAGTTATACTGGATATTCCTTGTGATGGTTTGATAGAATTACATGAAGCTAGATTTGGTTTTGATTTCAAGAGTAATTGGAATTGATTGCTAGTTACTGTTTTGATTGTTATATGAGACAAGCTTCTTAAGTTCATCCCTTTAATTCATGAGCCTAATCGGAGACAAGGTTTGATGAAGTATTGGATTGGATTTGAGGATAATCTGAGGGCAGAGAGAAGACGGTAAAATGAAAGGTAAGAAACTGTGCATCCACTTTGGTGGGGTTGCTCCAAAGTCAGGTTGTCCTCCTACCTTTAATTAGGAATCTGCGTTTTTCATTCACTTCATTTAAATTTCTTTTATGAGTAGGTATAGGGATAATAAAGGTATATTTACTTCTCCTAAAATCTCAGAAAATATAGAAAAGAAAACAACAACACCCCCCACCCCCCCATACTAATTCATTGAAAATTCATGCAGGAAAAATTCTCAGAGGAGAGAGCTCAAAGGCAGCAATTGCAATAATAGCAAAGGGAACTAAATCTGAAGCCATTGTTCACATTGAAGACATAAGACAGGAAGAAAGAGAGGAAGCACTAGCAACCCCATCCAAAGGAGAAACTGGAAAAGAAGCATAGGTAGTAATAGAAGAGGTTGCATCTACTTTTGGAAGGCCACACAAAACCTTGGAACAACTAGAGATACTAAGTAACCTAGTGGTGGAACCATCACTCTGTGGAGAAAACTCACCACCTCCATACAGGTTGCTTGGAGACATGGAAAAAGAAGAGGGAAACATAGCTAATGAAACAGATACATTTGGATTCCTCATACTAGATATCGCTAAAGATGTTTCTATGAAGAACATTCCATTATATTCACTTCCTCATTTCCAAGGTATGTCGACATAAGAACCTAAATCATTTTTATTTGAATTTGACATATTGTGTAGGAGCTATAACTATACAGATAATGCTCAAAAATCAAAACTTTTCCCAGCTACACTAAAAGATTCGGCACTAAGGTGGTTCATGAGCTTAGGGGAAAACACCATTTTGTCTTGGGATGGTATGAAGGAGACCTTCCTCCAAAAATACCAAGATTACTGCAGACCTAGGGATGCTAGGAATTATATATTCAAAATGCAACAATCTGAAGAAGAGAGCTTAGAAGACTACCTAGAAAGGTTCTTATACAATTACCAAAAAACTAAGTAGTTTTCCTTAAATACAACTACAGTGAGGACTATCTTTCTAAAGGGTGTGAAGGATGATTGCATTGAAGTGTTAAACCTCATGAGTTCTGGGGGTGTATACCAAAATCCATTTGTAGACATAGAAGAGTATTGTAAAAGATACTCTCACAGTCAAGCTAAAATGGGGAAAAGTATAAGGTACCCTACCAACAAAATTGTTAAACCCACATCCGGAGGTGTCACTAGGATTGAACTGGGAAATCTATTAGAAAACTTTAAAACAAATATCATGAACACCATCAGTTCCCAACTAGATACCATGAAAAATAAAAGAAAACAAGAGGACGAAAATGTTGCATTAGCAATTTTCTGTCATCAGTGTAGGAGGAAACACCCTGAAAAAGAATGTCCCCTTAATGTTATTGAAATCTGTGGTCTCTGTGCAGAGAACCATCCTACTAATGAATTCCCTTCTCTACTCGGACTCAAGGCCATGTTCAAGGGAGGAGGAGAACCTGAGACATCCTACCCCCCTAGGAGACCATGGAGACAACAAAACTCCAGTATGTTTGCAAACCCAATTACACAATAACCCCAACAGTAGTGGGTACCCCCCATGTCTTATCCTCAATGGTCGACACAAACCCAAACTTGGAAACAAGGCTGGAGAGGACCTGTATATGGGAATTCTCCCTTCCAACCAACCAATTTCCCCACCTATCCATAATATCCTTCAAATATTTCACAGCTGCTCCTAGGATTTAACCCCCCTGCTCTTCTTCTTCCCCCACAATTACAACAACAACTCGCACTACCCATGAACCCAAATATACAACAACCAATGMAAGCTACACCCATCCAAAACCATCCTTGTCCTACCCTTATTCCCRCACAACCTATCCCTAACCCAAATAGCAATMCAACATAACCTATACAAAACGTTTAAGTACAAACCTTCCCTACATATGTAATAATTCYAGCTCCATTTAATGGAATTTAATTAAGATCAGGAAGGGTTGTAAACAAAACAAATACCACTATGGTCATCCAAGAAGAACAAGTACATAATCAGACAAATCAAGAAGAAAAAATAGATTTCCAAAGAGAAGAACAGATGACTAATCCATTGAATGAAGAAAGAAACACTCCAGTGAAACAAGAAATTCCTTCTCCCAACTACCTTTTAGCAGAAACACCTCATAAAATGAATCCTCCTTACCCAAAAAGGTTGCTCGTAAAGAAAATTGAGGAACCTCTAAAACATAATCTAGAGACTGAACTCTGAAACATATGTGTAAATATCCCACTACTACGGGCCATTAAAGACATACCTATATATTCTAAAATTGTAAGGGACCTTTGCATTAAAAATCTCGGGAGAAAAAGGAAGGAACCTTCGGTCATATGGGTGGTAGGGCAGTTATCCGAATTTATAACAGAAATTCCATCTAAGTATAGTGATCTAGGGAACCCAGTGGTAACCATAGAAATCAGTGGTGTTGCCTTACCTAACACATTGATTGATCTAGGGGCATCAATAAATGTTATGTCAGTAAACACTATGAAAACACTGCAACTAGATCACCTAAGACCAACAAAAGTTTTGTTGGAGCTTGTAGATAAATCAGCCATCACCCCAACAGGAAGTTTATATGATATAACAATGACATTGGCCTCTTGGGAATACCCTGTGGATTTCTTAGTAATCCATCCCAAATCCCCCAAACCAGGACACCCAGTGGTACTCGGTCGACCTTGGTTGGCCACTGCTGATGCATTCATCAGTAGTCGATCTAGAGAAATGACAATTTCCAATGTCACTCAAATTCAGAAACTTATCCTTTCTCCCCCTGCCCAACCAGCCACTAAAGTTCCTCTCTGGTTGGAGAATCCCTATGGGGAGGAGGACTGTACTCATCCCTTGTTGACACTTGAACAAGTAAAAGGAGTACACGATCACTCTAAAGAACAAATCCTAACTCTATTCTTGGCTACTTCGGCATGCATTGACTATCCTAAATCTTTCCCTAACTACACACACATCTTTAGCCATGAATTTCAATAAATTTGGCACCCTTCCACTTCTACAGTAGCCATTGTTTCACAAGTAGAGGAAGGGAAAGAATCAGTTGTTCAAGCAATTGAAATCAGTCATGGAAATTCCTTATATATCAATGCTATCCTAGAAGTAGATCAACAACAAAAGTTGATACAAATGATTCAAGGGCAATCTGATGTGTTTGCATGGGATTAATCTGACATGAAAGGGATCCGCCCAGACACCTGTATGCATCATATTTACACTAACGATCAGATCAGACCTGTTAGGTAGCTCCAAAGAAGAATGAACCTAGCCTTGAAAGATATAGTAAAAGAAGAACTCCAAAAACTCCTACAAGCCAATTTCATTTACCCTATATCAGATAGCAAGTGGGTCTCCCCATTAGTTATTGTACCAAATAAAAATGGGAAATGGAGGATTTGTGTGGAATTTTGAGAATTAAACAAGGCCACCTATAGGGACTACTTCCCTTTGCCTTTCATAGATAAGGGCTTAGACACTTTGTCTAGGAAGAGGTATTTATTTTCTTGGATGGGTTTAGTGGTTACAACCAAATACAAATTTCACCAGAAGATCAGGATAAGACCACATTCACCTGTCCTTGGGGAACCTATGCCTATGGGGTTCTCCCCTTTGGGTTATGTAATGACCTTTCTACCTTTCAAAGGGTTGTCTTGGCTATTTTCTCCGATTTAACCAACGATTGTGTGGAAGTCTAGATGGATGATTTCACGATATATGGGGATTATTTCCAACAGGCATTGGATAATTTGGAGAAGGTACTGGTTAGGTGTAAAGAGACCAACCTCTCACTCAGTCACGAAAAATCTAGAATGCTTCTCACTGAAGGAATTGTTCTAGGTCACCACATCTCCGGTATAGGAATAAGAGTGGACCCTGCCAAGATCGACATTATTTCCCAAATCAAGACCCCTAGCTCACAAAAGGAAATAAAAAGTTTCTTAAGGCATGCTGGCTAGTATAGGAGGTTTATTCAAAATTTTAGAAACCTAGTTGCCCCCCTTTTGAAACTGCTAACTAAAGATGTTGAATTCTGTTGGGATGAGCAATGGAAAATCTGCTTTGAAATCTTAAAAACAAAACTTTCAAGTGCCCCTGCTTTGAGAGGTCCAAACTGGTCTCTTCCTTTCCATATTTGCACAGATGCCTCAGATACCTCTTTGGGAGCTATATTAGGAAAAAGGGAAGGGAAGATTGCTTATGCTATATACTTTGTTAGCAAGAGCCTCTCACCTTCTGAATAAAACTATACTGTCATAGAAAAATAATTTTTATCATTAGTACATGCCATCAACAAGTTTAGACACTATATAACATGATACAAAGTTTTTGTGCACACTGACCACTCAACTATCAGATTTCTAATGAACAAACCTATTACAAATGCTAGAGTGACTAGATGGTTGTTTCTACTACAAGAATTCAATATCACTATCATAGATAGGCCCGGAAGAGACAACTTGGTTTTTGATTTCTTGTCTAGACTTATTCATACAGGTGACAATACTCCAGTAGAAGATGATTTTCCGGATGAGAATTTATTTTCCATTTCTACTTACACCCCTTGGTATGAAAACATAGCCAACTATCTGGTAACTAGGAATCTTCCTCAAAGTATGACATCCAGAGAAAAACAAATAATTGTTCAGCTAAGTGACAACTATATGTGGCATGAGGATACCCTATACCGAACTGCACCTGATTTGGTAATCAGAAGATGTGTTCGGGAAGACGAAATGCAGGATATCTTTAGAGCCTGCCATGATGTCCCATGTGGAGACCATTTTGCTGACAAAAGGACAACTTACAAGATTCTACAATCTGGCTATTATTGGCCAACCATCTTCAAGGATGCAAAGAAATATGTGGCTAGCTGCGATGATTGCCAAAGAATGGAAAAACCTATAGCAGTCGACGAAATGCCACTCCAAGCCCATGTAGTGATCGAACCCTTTGAAAAATGGGCCTTAGATTTTGTAGGACCTATCAATCCCATGTCCTGCAGGAAAAAGTACATATTAGTTTGCACAAACTATGTAACAAAATGGGTAGAATCCAAAGCTTTGTATTCAGCCAATTAACAATCTGTTGTAGACTTTCTCTTTGAAGAAATATTCACTCGTTTCGGGGTACCTTGGGAAATAGTCACTAACCAAGGGACACAATTCACCTCAAATTTGGTCAAGGCTCTTACTGAACAGTACAAGATAAAAAAAATAAAGTCTTTGCCCTATCACCCCCAAGCCAATGGCCAAGTGGAATCGACCAACAAAGTGATAGAGGCCATCCTCACTAAGATTGTTCAGCTACATCAGAAAGACTAGGCTGATAGGTTGCCCGAAGCTTTGTGGGCCTACAGGACAACTTGGAGAAATACAACAGGACATACACCTTATGAGTTGGTGTATGGTAAACAGGTACTACTGCCCATAGAGTTTCAGGTAAAAACCTTCAGAACCTCTATGCAATTAGGGATGGACCTGAATGAAGCTAAAAAATAAAGGTTATTACAATTAAATGAGCTTGATGAGATAAGACAAGATGTTATACAAAGAACCACCCTGATACAAGAGAAAAGGACCAAATGGCATGACAAGTACATTAAAAAGAAGTCCTTCCAGCCAGGTGATTGGGCCCTCCTATATGATAGCAGATTCACAAATTTTGAAGGTAATTTGTCTACTATATGCATGGGGCCCTATGAGGTTGATACAGTTTATGACAATGATTCAGTAAGGATAAATACCATTGATGAAAATCAGACTTCCCTTGTTGTAAATGGGCATTGAATGAAGGTTTATCACAAGCCTCTATCAAAGGAGGATTTTGTCAAAAACATTCTTTAGAGTTCCAAAATGCAACTGATAAGCAAGAGGGTTTCTCCTATTGTTGACCTACCACAGTAAGTTCAATTGTATAAATTCATTTTCTGTACATAGGTGTGTCATTAGATGGAGTTCTTCTTTATTTTTCTAATATAACTAACAAAAGAAAAAGAAAAAAAAAATGATTGGTTGTGTTCCCATGTAGATAAACAAATAAGGAGGACACCTACCAGATAGAGTCTTCTTTAAGTTTTTCAGACTCTTTAAAAGTGAAAACACCAGCGAGCAGGAACTGGCACGAGCTCAATAAAAATCCACGGGACAGTATAGAGAGTTTTCTTTATGTTTTTCAGACTCTTTAAAATTAAAAACATCGGCGAGCAAGAACTGGCCCAGGCTCAATAAAAATCCATGGGACAGTATAGAGAGTTTCCTTTAAGCTTTTCAGAATATGTAAAATTGAAAATACCAGCGAGCATTAACTAATCTGGGCTCGATAAAAATCCACGGAAAAGTAGTAGTTAGGATTATCATTGTTATTGTAATAAAATATGAGATGCCAGCAGAAGCGTGATCACCTTGGTTCCAAAAGAAAAGGGGTTATGTCATCTCATTAATTGGTCATTATAGAATACCCTCTTATTACATAGCTTTCTTGCATCATTCCTCTACAAACTTTGGTAACTACATGGTTTTCAATCGAATTTGATCACTGAACACCAGTTATTCCTACAAATCATTGCCACCAGAATCTGTGTCAAAGATTTTTCAAGACCAATTTTTTTTTTCATCTCTATGCTTATCTAGCACCAAATATCACCTCTATGTTCATTCGGTACCAAGGTCCATCCCTGGACCAAATCATCTCGTTGTGCTTATCTGATACCGAATCTTATCCGGTATAAAAGAAGGGACCTTGTGCTATTCTGGTACTAATTACAAATTCTACACACAGGTGATCTAGTATTCACTAAAACTGGCACTCAGGTAATCCGGTACTCAGATGATCCCATACTAATTTCAACTCTATGCACAGGTGATCTGATAGTTAGACAATCTGGTACTTGTAAGAATGTGACGAGTAACTTTCATCATGTTTCCAAGTTGTTGTCCAATTATTAGTGCTAGGACATACAGATTCAACATTTTTTCATGTTATTTAAAGGAATTAGACTAAATATTCATTTAGAACATCTAATTTCTCTCGGATAATGACATACCCCTATTTTTTCATGAATATTTGTAAAATCCTTGACCACACATCCGTAAAGAGAAAATGTCCTATGAAATATCAAGAGTGAAAGGTCATGATGTCTTTTACAGGATCAAACTCATACTCCCTCTGTCTATCCGGTAAATAAACCCCATAAACTTATGATTCGCTGTCGTACTATATGAAATGAAAAGAACCATGAATCACAACATATCGAGTAATGATCCCAACCAATTTCACATACACGAGTCCCGATCATAACGACCACATCCTTCTGTGAATATTGTCTGACACCAAGTTCCCCACAAATCCGTAAACCGTTAGTGTATTTGACCTACCTCACCATATCATCATGATTATTGACATGACCGTTGTAATCTACACTTCCATTCATAAATTCTCCTCTGGATGGATATGCCATCCAGATGAGCGTTATTTACCGTTGTTGTCACACCATCTATAGACATCCTATGCCTTCGTATCCCTTGCATATTTTTCCCATCCGATACTCTATCATAGCCTATGTTTATCTAGTACTCAACCCTCGAACCTCTTTCCATGCTTCATCTAGCCAAGAGAATTTCTTAAGCCAGCATGGGGGTCGATGGGCATGAGCCCATATTTCAAATATACAAAGAAACAACAGAATATCAAGCTTGCAAGAAAAAATATGAACAGGCAGGGTGGGTGCCACTCTTGGAGAAGTTTAAAGGTCATCATGAGGGAATTTATCTCATCTTTTCACAGACATATGATGGAGAAAATGTGCAGTTTGGGGACATGAAGTTAGAAATTACAGAATCCACTATAGCAAAAGCTACAGTTCTTTTAATGGTTGGAGAAAAATACTTCAAGAGAGTGATCGTTGACAAAAAGATCTGTAAAAAATTCCTCAAATCAAAACATCAAGACCCTGATTGGACCAAGGGCATCCCTCGAAGCTACTTCAAAGAGGAATATTGGACAATGCTCATAAGTCTACAGAAATTCCTCACCTGTGAGGGAAGTTATGCAGTGACCTTCATTTATCATTTAAAACTTTTATCACATTTCGAGGGAGGACCACAAATTAATTTTCCCCACTTTCTATGGATGAGTTTAAAGAAAATGGCGAGAGGGGTGAGGTCAGTTTCCAAGAAACCTAAAACTTGTTGGACACACTTATTTATGGTACAGGTTGATTACAGGTTGTTTGGCACGGGTTGGTGCATGGTTGATGCTCTTGTTTATGGTACAGATTGATATATGTTGAGGATTGTTGCCTCATCTCAGTTGGTGCTGAGAATGCAAGTTGAGTCTTGCATATAGAGCTAGTGCTCTTGTAGAGTTGTACTCTATTCAGTTGTTGCTGATAAACCGCAAGGATTGTAGTCTGTAATGAAAAGAAAATT
>SNQJ01S0145345.1:12378-24105 GCA_010110895.2 Picea sitchensis | reverse complement strand
ACTGTTATGCCCATCTCATCTCATCCCATTGAGAAATCAGTGACATAAAGTCTATTGTAAGGGAACCTACTATATTGAGGAAGAATACAACCACCCAATCCCAGAAAGTAAGTGCTACCTCGGTTCAAAAGAGTAAAAGATGAAAAGAAGACTTGGAGCTAGGAAGTCGATTAGACAATGTTCCTAAAATAATCATGGAGATGTCATTAGAACCAACCAACCAAATAGAGAAGACTCCTGACCTCAACTTACAAAGAAAGAAAAAGTATGTACAAGCTAAAACGTCTAGCTCATTCGTGCGCCCTAAAGACCAACTATCACAGAGTAAGAAACGAAAGAAGGAGGAGATAGATCAAGAGGATATTTTACATAAGGAAACTATAAAACCCCCTCAGAAATCCCCTAAAGAATTGAAAAGTATTCCTAAAGCTACTCGACCTTTCCAAAAACTGGTTGGTGAATTGAAGGAAACCGCTAAGGTGACAAGAAAAAATAAAAAGAAACTAGAAGGGAAGGAGGCACAAGTTCCAGAGCCTACACCTCAATCTTCCAAAATAGAAATATAGATTGGCCAACAGAAGAAAACCCCATAATTCACAACTCAAGGATGCAAGATAAAATTCAAGTCAACACAAGAGGAACAGGTCTCCAGGCCTACCCCTGTCAGCAAATCTAAGAAAAGGAAACTATTTGAAGAAACTTCTACCCCTGTCAACAAGTCTAAGAAAGTCTCTCTGTCCATACGAAGGACCACCAGAAGTATGGCCAAAAAGGAGACAACTCCAAACATACCTTCTCCTCAAGGAGAGTCCATGGATATTCTAAGTTCTATAGAAAAAGGAAGTGGTTGTGGAGACACCACAAGTGAAACAGAAGGGCTGGTAACAATAAGTGAGATGGAAGGGTTGGTAACAGAGACTTTGAGGGATTTTAGGAAAGAAAAATAAGATCGAGAGGTGGTAACTCAGGAAGCACTCACACCTATCCCAGACAAGTCCCTGAGCAGACGAAAAATGATAATAAAGACTTTGAGGAGTTTGAGGAAAGAAAAAGAAGCTTGAGAAATGGTAGCTAAGGAAGCACTCACACCTAGCCCAGACAATTCCTTGAAAAAACAAAAATTGTTAACAGAGATTGAGAGATTGAAGCAAGAAGTTGAAGAATACAAAATATTGGACAGGCATATCAAGTCAGCGAATGCAGAATTGAAGGAACAACATGTAGAGGTCTCTGCCAAACTTAACAAGGTATTACGATTGATCAATTACACTAGGGTGATCAAGAAGTAATTGAAGACTGAAACTTTTGGTTTTAACATCCTGCAAACTGAGGAATAACAGAGAAGGGTCCACTTGTGCATAAAGTTTTTGGGTTTCAGTTTTTGATAACATTGCATGAGGACATGAAACACCTTCAACATAGGGGAAATGTTGAGTCCCTATTTTGACATAGATAATGCGCTATCTTACCCTGTATTTAAGCCCTTTTTTCCTATGATATAAGCCTATACTAGACCATTCCCTCCCAAAACACATACCTAATAGTTGTGTTCATGTTCACAAGAGGTAATTGATGATTTAAAGCATGTTTGTTTAACTTTCTTAAATTAATTCATTTAAAGTGTTTTATTTTGTATAGTCCTAATGGTTTGATTCGTGAGAAATATATTTGGCACTACCAGACACCGTGCAATCCAGTACCAAATCCATTCTGGTACCCAAGGTAGTTTTGATCCAGTACCAAATCCATTATGGTACCAAGTCGTGCGCTATTCTGGTACTACCTGCTCTGCATCCATTCCAGTACCAGACTCGCGACAGTGATGAATCCGGTACCAAAACCTCTGTTTCAAGAATGCACCAGTTGGACTAGAATGATGGTGAATATTTTGAGAAGACAGTTGAATATAATGGCCCAAATCAGTTTTCAAATTGCAAGGGATTCCATCGCTCATTCACTTTGTGTCATGAGGATGGAGTCGATTCCTAAAAATTCGATGTAAATCTTAAATTGTAAAATTTCTCAAACTGTTTAATGCTTATCCATAGAGATTGATAGGATCAACTTACCTTATATAAGGAATGTTGTATAGATGATAGGGATGATAATAGAGAATGTAATGAAGTACATTGTCAAAACCAGATGATACCTATCATTTGTATGTATGAAGTAAAAAACTGTTGATATAATTTACCAGTTGAATTAATGCAGAAGATCTTTTATGTCAATTCTTGAATGTGAGTGAAAATATTTAGCCTGTTACTTTCTTAAGAGGTTCCTTGTTGGTTCAGCAAGGGCCCACTACCCCAACTAAGGTAAACCTCCTTGTATACATTCTGTGTGTTTGTGTGGATATTTTACAGCAGTGTGTGTGTGATTGATCTTTAATTTATTTTCGGAGTTTCATCATTGAGTTGATCTTTTTTTGGATTGGTGTGAATAAGCAGGTGTTAGATCGAATATACATTTCATTCTCAGATGTTGAAGATGGCTATTTAATTATTTGAAGCGTGGATTGATATCTTGAGTTTATGATTGCAATAGATTTAGTGTATCAAGGAATCATAAGACTTTATATGTCATCTTCATGCTCTGTAATAAAGTCTCTCAGTTATACTGGATATTCCTTGTGTTGGTTTGATTGAATTACATGAAGCTAGAGTTGGTTTTGATTTCAAGAGTAATTGGAATTGATTGCTAGTTACTGTTTTGATTGCTATAGGAAACAATCTTCTTAAGTTCAT
Source organism: Picea sitchensis (assembly GCA_010110895.2). NCBI lineage: Eukaryota > Viridiplantae > Streptophyta > Pinopsida > Pinales > Pinaceae > Picea > Picea sitchensis. Next base: position 21,361 of record SNQJ01S0145345.1, on the reverse strand, counting down.
CCCTTTAATTCATGAGTATGAAATGAACAAGCTTGATTCTTTAGGACAACATCTCTTTGATTGGATGTTTGTTTAAGTTTCATTATCAGTTTTCTCTTCTAAGTTCAAAGATATTTGAAGTATTTAGAAATCTTAGAAACAAAGTTTTTATGTTATTAATTATTTCCTATATGCAACAGACTTAGGTAGGTTACATGTTCTCGGCATTTATAGTGCAACAACTCTTTTTATTACAAATCTAGGATTGACATTTAAATGAGTGTAAGATATATATTGAACATATTTATACACCAACAGTCCTAGTTGAACTTGGGGGGAAAACTATCCTCATCGACATTGAGGTTATCGATGCCCCACTTGATTACAACATCTTTTTTGGGTGTAGCTACATGTACGCTATGAAGGCTGTGGCGTCTTCTATGTTATGAACGATGATGTTCCCCCATAATGGGAAAATCATCACCATCGACCAATTTTCACATTATGAGACCAACCATTCCTCCAACATTGATAACATCCTACCTCTTGTCCACACTAATTCCGATGCCTACCCACTCATAGAGATGGGCCCTATAATTTTCAAGGACCCATCCTTGTTAGGGACATACCATGGATCACCACTGCTCATATATCCCTCAACACAAGTGTGTGTCATATCTTCCAATGGAAATGAAACTGGAGATATTGTTCCTCCCACAGAGGCTACTCCACTCCCCCATGTCCCACTAGTGGAGGAAATCCTACCTCAGGAATTACCTGAGAAGCCTACGGCACCACTTACCCCCAATTTCACCCTTCCCTAAGGGAAAATCCTGGTTTGGGACACAATCCCCCAAGCCATCACTCAAATTCCCTTCTTCTACCCCCTACAGTGCATATAATATTTTCAGGTAGCCACAACACTTACCCTTCCCAACATGGTGCTTTCCATTTCGATATGGTATCTACACCCACCCGCGATGGTCCCTCAACCATCCATCCCTCCCCAATCAGAGGGAATTCCAATGCATGTTCTAGTACCAACTCCAACCGCACCACCTTCACCCCCACTTACCAACACCCTTGCCACAGTTGGGGGTAGACGGAAGAATAAAGAGCCCACTGTTCCACTTCCTCCCTGAGTTCAACCTCCTTGCGCACTATGTGATATAGAAGGACACCCTACAAATAGATGTCCCTCTCTCCATAAGTTACACAATTTGATCCAACCCCCTCGAGTAACCACCTCTCTCATCACTTCACCAAGCACCCTTAGTACTACCACCGCGTCCCCTACTATAGGTAGAAAAGGGTTGTGAATCAAATTCACATGTGCCATATGTTTAGAGTATGGCCACTATACTCATCATTGCCCTGCACTACCTCAGTTTCAACAGACACTAACGAAAATATGCCAAATATTTCAACAAGACCCCTCTCCACCCACGTCATAGAGTACCCGAGTCACTAACATCCATTATGTCATGACCTCAGTCAATTAAAGGATAAGGTTCCCTTGATATCTTTGCAAATCACTTGATCATTTCACATATCAGTGTCCTACGATCATTGAATGCAGGCATCGTCAAATGCCCCTTATTCAAAATCCTCCAACCACCTCACTTCCCGTGATGCAAGTGATTCCCCCTATTCCATATCCTAATCATGTCCACATCACATCCCTTGAACCTGAGGTACTTCCTACCCCTCCATGGTTCATGGATAGACTGTCTGAGGATTTTCCCCCAAATCCCCCCAATTCCCCTCAATTCTCCAGCTCATTTCCCTCAAGAAATTTTACCCCCAACCATAGTCTACAACCCACAGTGTCTATACATTTGGTTTATGTCAAGCATGCCATTACACCATAGTTGTGATACCCCCTCTACATATTCACCACCTGAAGATAATCACATGGTGACAGTCACCAATGTTCCTTCCTCGGATCCCCTATATTCTTGCATTTTCCACTGCGAGGAATATATCCTCGAGGAGCTCACTACCCTTGATTTCCCATGGAATGTGCTCCACCACAGAGAACTTTTTCTCTCATAGAAATCCTTTGATCCTCTTAGACAAGGATCCATGTGTGCAATCAAAACAAAGGATTTCATCCCATCAGGGCATATAGAATGGTTCAACAACCCTATCCCTGCCCCCGATGATTTTGAAGAAGGCAACATGGCCAAAATTTTCCCCACTATCAAAATTGACATTTCCATCAAACCATGAATCATAGAGGAAATCCCCATAGGCAACACATGCTCCCGTGAAGAACTCACAACTTAGAAATCTCTCTTTTAGGAATACCGAGATATTTTTTCATGGTCATACACAAAGATGCCTTGCTTTGATCCTTCTATAGTTGAACATCACATAAACAAATGGCCATATATCACCCCTGTACGTCAAAAGAAATGGCCACTGCACCCATCCAAAGAAGTGGTTGACAAAGCCGAAATTGACAAACTACGTGTTGTATGGTTCATATACCCCATCGCATACACGTCATGGGTTTCCAACCCTGTCCCCATCATGGGTTTCATATATCATTTATGTCGATTATTTGGTTTTCATGTGTGAAGGTTCTTGGTCATCACACACCAACGCAACCCCTTCAGGTATATGATCACCATTGGCATATAATTATTCCCTTTGAATATTAATTACATCTCCCAGTCACACCCTCCGACATTTTCCTGTAGGATCCTCACATCCGGCTTTGCAGTAATATCACCTCCACTGCAATCCATTCCAAGTAATATCAATTGATATCACTCTCCCCTACATGATTTGTCCCATTCATAGTCCCCTTTGGCACTTTGACACTCATGATGCTTCACCCCCTAGTGATGGGAGTCCCAATAGTCTTACGCATGTTCAAGAATTAGTCGCATACTCCTTCTCCTCATTATGCTAGCTTTCCCAATGGACTCCCACGATATATCCTCATGGTTCTCATTTGACTGTGCCTCTACAGTATCATTAACCCTCCATTTCATCCAAAGTCAATTTTCCCATCTGCAGATTTCCCTCCATTCATTTACCTCATACAGAAACCCACCTATGGGGCCCCCACCCTCCACCAGTTCTCCATGTAACTTTCACCCTCACAGGGCAAGCCATCTTACACTGGGGCACCTATTTCTGTATTTGCACACTTATCCCAAATTATTCTTTATTCATTTGGTAATTGTACAAAGCCTTTGTTTCCATCATTTATATAGCTTTTTATCGCCCTTGGCGACCTTCCTTTTCTGCAAAAAGAAACCCATTTTGCCCTTGGTTGGGGCAGTCATTACCTTCTAATATCATTTCCATCATTCATAAGCCTCGAGCATCCCACAATCCATGCACCTCTAATCTCTAAGTTTGTCCACTTTGTCACGCCTCTGGCACAATTTCACCCACATCTAGTCGTCCCCCTGACACTATATCCAGTGTCACAATTGTTTCCACTCATACTTCACATATATCCACAACCAAGGGTAGTCTTGAGTCTCATCGCATATTGACTTTGTCCATGTACTTCATCAGTTATTGATCTCATCCAGCGGATTTCATGAAATCCTTTGCTTATTGGAGTCACATCTCCTTTTCTCTCGACATCAACATAGTTTACAAAAGGGAGACAATATCTTGACCCTCATTACTTTTACAATGAGGATTCTCGAATGACACAAAGAGAACCATCATTTCTCTCGATTGTAGTTTACCCCCATAACATTCAATGGCAACACAATATCATGTTGCGGTGGGTCTTACTTTGTGACTATTGCAGTTGTTTTATACTAGATGAAGACCTTCGAATTTGCTGGGCCATCAATGCCTACGAGTCATCAACACTTCTTACAGGTGTCATCACCTATTTTTAGAGTATGTTCACCATATGAATGATCATCTACCATTATCAAACCACCCTGGAGGGCATTGTAGTTATCTACATCAACATACAACTTTAGTTACTGTCTTACATTTTTTTTTCTTTTTTTGAGTTACATGACATGAGCATGGGGCATGCCCACCTCATTTGTATACATATTTTATTTTCCCACACAAATATAAAGGTTTGGGTCCCATAGTTTCCCCTCTCCTTCGAATGGATTGCTCTTATAGTTCCTCTCAACACTGTTTCTTACAATGGTACTCTCAGTAAAAGAAACATTGATGTATTTAAGCTATACGTATGCTCCTAACCTCACACATCAGGGGCATCTGTTATCACTAAAATTTCATCCATAAATGGTCACAAGAACATAGAATATCCAAACACCTATTAGTTCACCCGCAACCCCAAAAAATCATTTCCAAAGGCACAAACTATACAACTAGTTATAAAATTGACATGTGCAGAAATACTACAGGAAGCGCATGCATGCGTGTAGAACAAAAAAGAAAAAAAGAGCGCACATGCACCTGATGCACGACTCCTATGAACAATGAATTTATGGTTCTTGTCATCCCCTCACCCACTTTTGGTTCAGCTCCCAAGACGATTTGACCCTCAAATCCGAGTTGAATCTGAGTGGGAGGCTGGTCAAATAATTAAGGGTGCCCTAAAGGGCTTCTTGTTCACACTCAAGACCGGTTGGATAATGCCTCAAAGATTTTCTATAAAAATAGTCCATGGGTGCACAATGAATTCAAGAATATCATTGTATTGTTATGCTTCCTCTATTCTCCTACAAGGAACCTCTTTCCTTATTGGAGCATACTAGCATCATCTCATTAAGGTATTCACCTCAGCTCTTGAGGGGATAAGCTTGGAGTTATTCACCATTTCCTTTCTAGTTTTCCATTTGTAAGAAGAGATCTCACATACGGGACTCAAGAGCCCTCCCTTGGAGGAAGAGGGGATCCATAAGTCTCCCTTTCTCTTTGGTGTTTTCCCACTAATATAATCTCTCCATTGGTGGAATGAATATTGGTCAATTGTTTGATTGATTTTGGTTCTAATTTCCTTATGCATTTTAGTTTCATTTCTTTAGTTGTTATTAGCTTAGTTGTTTGTTTATTTCATGTGATTGATTCATTTGATTCATATGCTAACTTCTATCCTATTTAGTTGACCCAACTGGACTTGCAAGTGTCCCTCTTTTTCTCATTCAAGTGATGAAAACGATACAACATGTAGGATTTACTGGAATGATTAAGTTTTGTTGACCTCTCAAATCTACCTTCACGGGAATACCAAGGTTGAACCCTGTGGAAGGAGGATGCCTCCTTGAGACCTTTCATCCATCTGATCGATTTCTCATTCCTGTGTCCTTAACCAATTCACGACTAATATATTAGCACACAACCAACAAGAGTTTTCGAAGGACCCATATGACCAAGTTTTGAGAACCCTGCATTAGGATCGAAAGGTGCTAAGCCCTTTTGGCTTCGGAATTCTGGGAATTCAAAGCTATGGAGTATTATGACCTTACTGTTTGTAAACCGATTGAAGGAAATAGGTTGTTACGGTTACCCACGAGATTGATTGGCATGTGGTAGTTTCCCTAACCAGGGTAGATAGACATGCCCACCGTTAAAACCTGATCCATTCACCAATCATGAAGTAACACTAGCCATCGATCTAAGGGTATTCGTGAGTTCCCTTGGTCATCAAATCTATGCCAAGGTAACTTCAATGAAGTTATACTTTGGGAGAACATAGATGTTATAGCACTAAACTCCCTGAATGCCGAAGTTACAAAGTGATGAGAGCCATGGATCTAGGGAGTTTGTTAAGAACCCCTCTTAACCTTCCAATCATTCTTGTGGAGGGACCCTCATATGGTACTTCGACAAAGTCTTTCTTCAGGAAAGAGGAGCGGCCATAATGCCAAAACATGTGAAGGTCAAATCTATGAAGTGACAAGGACTGTATATCTAGGGACCCTTCAGAATCTCCCTTGACCGTTATATATAGACCATTTTCATCCCAACGTTGACCACTCTAGGAGTAAGGAGGAAGTCACACCAGAGATCCCTCGAATGATGAAGTTACAAATTAACTGAGGCCATAGATATAGGGGTTATGTGGACAGACCTTAGTCGTGAAATCGAAGGTCTTGGAAGGTTATCATTCTAGGGTGATGTGGAATGATGACATCACCTAGGGTGACATGGACCCACGTTTGATGTGCCACATGTCACTTGGATTCATACGTTTCACAGACCTTATGTTCCCATTAAAACTTGACACATGTCACCCATTGTAGGGGTCCATGTGTCACCTATGCCTTTCCACCTATCACTCCTGGATCTTACATGTTTATCCCATTTGGTGGGAGGAGTATTTGAGACCCACCCGTACTTACCTCCGCATCCAGTATGTCACCATGTGCGAGGGTAGACCCTTCGAGAGTCCAGAAATTTGGACTCTAGGGGTTTAGGGTGTAGTGTCCTAGGTACGTTGGAAGGCTCAAAGGCCTGAGCCACGTGGATATATTTTGGCCTCCTTTGGGAGTTCAAGAATTCGGGACTCTGGAGGATAGGAGTGAAGAAATGAAAAAGGGCGATCAACGCCAAAGCGCCGAACACTGAATTCCCCTCTAGCCTATGTGTTAAATGAGGATCAAGTCCATCTGTTGGATTGGATAGTGTATGGACCTTACCTTCAAGAGGTAAGAACCTATATATGGTACATACGAGATGGACCCATGTGGGCTCCATGTGGTCCTTAACTAATAATTCCCAAAGAACTTTGGGAGGACATAACTTGCAAACCAAAGGTCGGATTAGAGCATGGTAGCAGTCGTTAGAAAGCTACGAGCGAGTAGAAGAGGATGAATACCCTAGGAAGGGGAATCGATATGATTAGAGTAATAAATTTTTTTATTCCCCATCCCTAGAAAGGGTACTTAGGGGTCAAGTGTGTTACACTTAGTAAGGGTGGAATGGTAGATGGATTACCCCACATTCAGTACATGACTGAAGTTTTTTAGGGCTACATACTAGGAAAACATATCGAGGAGAATTTCAACACAAGTAAAGAATGGAAGGAATAATCACTTATAGAGTTGGTTCATAGTGACATTACAGGTCATTTCCCATGCCCATTGATCAATAAATCTAAGTATGTTCTTACTTTCATTGATGATATTTTGAGATATACATGGGTCTACTTTTGTAAAATCCCTAGGCCAAGCCCAATTGTAATGTAGATGAAAATGTACTTAAGCTAGTGAGATGTTTTCATATCATTTTGTATGCACATTCCATGGCATAGTGCACGCATGTATTGCACAGTGAAATGATGAAGTGTGCACATTCCAGGATACTACGCGCAACATCTTAAGTGCGCGCGATTGTGAGCCTAGATGTTAAAGGCCAGTGCGCCTATTTTTGTACATGTCTCATATTTAATATAAAATACATCATTGTGTGAAAAATGACCACGATAAAAGAGATGGGGGACTAAACTCCACTAGTTATGGAAAGGGAGGGGCTAAGTTAAGAAAAGGGGATAAGCTAGGGAGCTTAAGCCAAAAAGGAATATTATATTAATATTTCTCAAATCATAATGTATGGATAATTATTGTATCCTAAGTTCTAAATTTGGGTACAAGTGGGCCAAAGTAGCTCCCAACATGACAAGTGTCAAGTTGGGGACATGCATACATATTGTTGGGAATTAGTTCATTTCCTATAATCTTTCCATCATTCCTTTCATCATTCAGCCATCCAGTCAATCATCCATGAATATTCACACCCATTGAGATATCCTTTGTATCTTCATGACTATACCAGAACTTGTATCCATAGAAAATTGTGTTGGTGTATCTAGTTAGCTTGGGAGTTGGACTGAAGAAGCAGGTTGTCAGGCCCGTGAGCAATTCTCTGGGTGAGAGAATTGTTGGGGATTTATTTGATTTGGCACCTAAGATGGATTCCTTCCTGTTGTCTATGAGCCTTTATCCTAGTTAGGAATACCTTTCATCGGGTGGAGTTTAGTCCCAGCTCAGGGGTGACTCACTGTTGAGAGTGATGAACAGTGTGGTCTAAGGTTGGGAGGTTTGTGGAAGGTCTGCACATAGTTGGTGACATTCTTACCAACATAAGTGCCAATCTGGGTGATAAATTTACATGTTGCATTGTTATTTACGTGCTTATATTTACGGGTTTATATCATGTGTGTTTATCACTGTCTGTAAATTTATGGGTATTTCCTGTATATGTTTCATGTATATGTTTACTTTCATTTTAGTATGAATCCATGCATTTACATAACGTATTTTTCTATCTACATTTATATATATATATATATATGCTTCCGCAAGAGTTATGTGTGCATATGTATTTTAATTGCATGTAGTTCAAAAAATTTATGCGGCATAGCTCAATTAGATGCTGGGTATGTTACAATATGTTACGCAGAGAGAACCTAAGAGTTCTCTGGCGTAGCGTGGCCCTACATGGATGGTCAGGGACATTACAACTTTCTCAAATTATAATATGAGGTATTTTAGTGTCTTAAATATTTCATGAATCTAATTGAGAACCAAACAGGGAAGAGGATTAAAAATCATTGTATAGAAAATGGAGGAGAGTATGTGAATTGTAATATGCCTAAGATGAACCCCAATTGTAAATATAAATTTAAGAGAACATATAGGTTGGTGACACAGGATATTTTGGGATAGGGTGCCTGCCCGATTATTAGGTTGGCAAGTCTGGATGCTAAAGTCCAATGAGCCTATTTTTGTAATATGGAAACACTCATATTATTAATGAAAACACACCACTACTATAGACCGATCCACAAATGAGTATGGGGGGATAAATTCCACTAGAAAGGAAAAGGGGGGATAAGAGTCTAGGAAGGGGCTAAGATAGGGGGATTAATCCCAATGGAATATTATATTAGTATTCATTAAATATAAAGTAATATATATGAATATATCCTAAGTCTCAAAAGTAGGGATGAGGGAGATTCCTTTGGGTGTCAAGTTTATTAAAAGGAACATGCATATATATATATATATATATATATATATATATATATATATATATATAT
>SNQJ01S0145345.1:0-12328 GCA_010110895.2 Picea sitchensis | reverse complement strand
ATATATATATATATATATATATATATATATATATATATATATATATATTTGGTGACATAGTGTGAAGGGGGGATTACAAATTATTGATTATTCCTTCACAGAGGTATATGTGAATCATACCCAATAGTACTAAAATGTAATGAGGAACATGTACTTGTGCTATTAGATCAAGAGATGAATTGAATAAGAGAGTTTTCATGCTCGTAGGATGGAAGACGTGGGTTGGTAGGCCTGTGAGAATTATCTCTAGGGGGGAGAAGTGATGTGATTTAATTTTCCAAGGTGCCAAATTGCAGCTACAGGGATTTGAGACTTCCTATTTGGCTTGTTGCTAAAGCCCCAGAAGGGAAGTGGGGTAGCTAAGGAACTGTTGAGAAGAGAAGGGGAAAACTTCCTGGGGTGGGATAAACATGTGGGGAATGAGAGACTGTAGGATTTTAGTTTGAGTAGGAACTTGTGTATGAGTTTGTATTCTATTAAAGAGACCTTATCCTAGTTAGAAACCCTTTACGCAGGTGGAATTTATCCCCATCTCAGGGGTGACCCACTGCTGAGATTTTTGAGCAGTGTTTTCTAAGGATGGGAGGAATGTGGAATGTATGCATGCAGTTGGTGTTTAGTTCCTAAGATAAGTGTCATTTATGTTCTTATCTCAATTACTGTGTGTGTGTGATTATGATTTTCTATCATGGAATTCTCTATTTTTGAATTCTATATATGAATTGTTAATGTTTCATGCATGATGTTATTATTTCCACTTAACTTTGTTCACATGTAGAATTTATTTTCTAATTAAATCGTAACATAATTCACAATTCCTCATGGTGTGTTCCAGCTCGGGTCTGGGAACATTACAATAGCATGTTGTTAAGTCCAATGTAATGGGGATGTCACAAATTGGTATCAGAGAATTTTTTTTGTTGAGCTGTCAGTAACGAGAACATTACAAATTGGTGTCAGAGCCCAACTTTCAATACTGAGCCTGCATGGGACATTTAGTAGAGAACAAAAGTAAAATTACAGAGGTTTAAAGAGAATTTTTTGACATAATGTCAGAAAGAGTTCATTTGGAATTTGTTTGACAATTTTTTTTATGGTGTTTCCATGGTGGAAACAGAAGAAACTGAGTGAAATTGGGCCAAAGCCACAATTTTTGTTGTTAAATTCCTAAGGAATTTGGGAAATTCGGTATAAGGATGAGTTTCTTTCTAAACATTAATCTCCTTTCGAGAATATTTAGACCTATAATTGGTCAAATTTTAAGTCAATATAAGGCTATGACTGATTGAATGAAATTGAATAAATTTAATGGTTGTCGAGCGACCATGATGAAATGGAATGAAATTGGGCAAAAGCCCCAATTTCCTGTAGCTAAATAATGGAAAATTTGAAGTGAAAGAGTCAAATTTAAAATAAGCTTAAAAATTTATATGTTCGGGGATTTAATTGGTTATATCAATCTTAGTCATAGATCTCTAATAACAACCCGAGAAGGAATTTCATTTTTGGGCAAATTTGAGCATTTTTGGAATTTTGGAAAATGGGAGAAAATGGAAAAATTTCAGTATTTGTTCCATATGCTAATGTCAGCATGACATGGGGGGGCACGTGCCAGCTGACATGGAGAAAGGTGATTTGTAATGCCATGGTGGACGGTACATGGAGGGAGGGATATGAAAATAATATAAGTATTGGATTTATTCTTTCATAAGTCCACGAGTCTGCAAGTCCGCAAAGATAGAAAAATGGCTAAGTGTTGAGACTTATAATGAGTCTGTGAGTCTACGAGTTTGAAGAAGTGGAAAAAAGGGTAAGTGTTGGGACACATCATGATTACGTGATTCTATGAGTCCACGAGTCTAAAGAAGTGGAAAACTGGTTAAGTGTTGGGACCTATCATGAGTTTGTGATCCCGCGAGTCCGAAGAAATGGAAAAATGGTTAAGTGTTAGGACTAATCATGAGTCTATGAGTCTGTGAGTCCATGAGTATGAAGAAGTGGAAAAATGGTTCACTGTTTAGACTTATCATGAGTCCGTGAATCTGCGAGTCCAAAGAAGGGGAAAAATGGTTAAGTGTTGAGACTTTTCGGAAAAAATTATGAAATAAAAATTACAAGACCATGGGTCTATGAGTCTGTGAGTTTGAAGAAGTGGAAAAATGGTTAAGTGTTGGGAATTATCATGAGTCTGTGATTCTGTGATTCCAAATAAGTGGAAAAATGGTTAAGTGTTGGGACTTATCATGAGTCTTTGAGTCTATGATTCCAAAGAAGTGTGAAAATGGTTAGGTGTTGGGAATTATCATAAGTCCAAGAGTCCACAAGTCTACTTAGATGAAAAATAATCTAAGTGTTGGATTTATCTTTCTGTGAGACTATGAGTCCATGAGTCCATGATTCTACAATGATGAAAATGGTTAAGTATGAGAACTCTTTAGATGAACTTATGAAAGGGAGAGTTATTCTTCCATGAGTCCATGATTACACATAGATGAAAATAATATGACTATTGATATTTTTTTGGGTGGATTCATGAAAGAAAAAATTTTGATACATTATTGGAACATAATCATATGAAATTTTATGCAAATGTAAATTGTTAAGATTAAAAAATTTGGTTGGCTGCACATTTTGCAGAGTTAACAACATTTATATCTGAACAGGATCACCACAAAGTTCAGAATCATGGAAGATGCACAGGGGGCTTACATCTGTGAATATGAGATCAGAGGGATGTATGTTAATATGAGTAATGAAGGTATGAATTCAAATGGACATGGAGAAGGTAGGGGAGATAAAATGAACTTGGTAAAGACTATACAATTTTTTCAAAAGGATGTCCAAAGGTATAAAGTTGATAATGAGAGGCTTATGAAATCCAAGGAGTAGTAGGAAGACTTCAACATCAAGTTAATGCAAATATTGGATAGAATAGAGAAAAACGATGGGTAAGGAGACTGAGTCAAGAAGATCAGGGAGTCACAAGTCTCATGATGAGAGGGGAATAAAAGAAGTGTTGGAATACATAACCTTCATTCTCCAATGAATTCAACTAAGAGAGAACACGAATGTTCAAGTCCATATCCTGTTAGGAATCATAAGAAAAGGTATGGGGTGGATGAGCTACAAAGGGAAATGAACAAAATAAAGCCTCCTACATTTGATGGCGAGAACAAGAAGGATGAGGATGTAGATACATGGCTTCTAGGCATGAGGAAGTATTTCCAATTGCATAACTACTCTTCACAAGCAAAAGGAAGAATTTATATTTATCAGCTCAAGGGAAAAGAATCAATGTGGTCGGATCAATTTGTGCAGGTACAACACATTGATGAGAAGAAGTTCACTTGGAGGGAATTCAAGAGGTGTTTCCAAAAGAAATACTTGAATAAGAGATACTATGATAAGAAAATTAAGGAGTTCTTTGAAATGAAGCTTGGAAGTATGACCATAGATGAATATGAAAGGAGGTTTTTAGAGTTGTTGAAGTATGTTTCTTTCATCAAGGAGGAGAAATTTAAGATTCAGAGGTACCTGAGTGGGCTTCCATATTTATCAATGATAAGATATAATATGGCGATCCCAAGACACTAGAGGAAACTATAAGGAGGTATAAATTCTTTTATGATCATCATATAGGAATACCAACTTACAAAAGGACATGGGTAAACAAAAATAAAAGTATGAGGGACCAAAGGAAGAGGGGGACCAAGACACCATTCTTCATAAATAATTCCCAAGAACAACTATTGGATGTATTAGATGACCCAGGTTATAACTTAGTTCTTTAACAAAACCATTTTCACCAACGACTCTTCTGGTAAACCAAAAGGCTACATCGTGCACAGAGTGGAGAGCACAATCTCACCCAAGATGGATTATGGGTGACTATAGGATGCATATGTATGTAATCATGGAAGGGATTGGGGATGTTCTTTTTAATTCATCTCGTACTTTAACATATATTCTACCATAACATTCATCATATCTACCATTTTATCCATTCAATAACATCTATTTTGCAGAGTCATTCTAGTGCACACTGTAAATAAATTCTAACAGATGCATTCATTTATCCATTCATTCATTATAAAGAACATAAAAGAAACATATCACACATAGAGACACTATTTAACTATGGTTCACCCCCCCAGGCTATGTCCACAAAGATCTTCTTATTTCTTATTCTTCATCTAAATAACATTGCGCACATCACATCATAGGGTTTAATAATGGTGAGGTTGACCAACGTCACACTGAGCTCCACAACTTGTGAACTAACCCTCAATTACATCTCAACTTTGACTCCATTCGAGCTCTACAACTCTCAACAAAATATAGACTTCGACTCAAAACCCAAAAGGATGCTCAAAGTACTCCACTCATGCCAAAGTTCAATTATAAGATATGATATCCCTAGATGCCTCATACATCCTCTATTTTATACTACAAATTGGGTAAAATCCCTTACATCATGACTCAAAAAACCTAATCCTAAGTGGAATCAACTTCTCGACTTTCCAACTTCCTTCCACGCAGTTGGTTTTCGATCCAACCATTCCTTGTGCTGATATTCCTTCTTTCCTAGAATGCTGCTTCATTTTCCCTTTGTCACACTACTTTTCCTTCTTTCTTGGCACACGTTGTTTTTTTTGGTCCATTATTCATTGATTACTATGCTTCACTCTCGAAATTTCCTGCTCCAACAGCCCCCCAACACTAACTTGTGCCTCGTCCCAATCCACTCAGGCAGTTTGTGTCTTCTATATTGATTTATTCAACTCCTGGAACTTCTTTTCTAGTTCACCCAATTTCTTCTTGGAATGCACTTTTATCTTCCAAGGTCTCCACGACCTTCATTATGACATGCTCTTTCAAAAATTGTATTCCTTATGATTTTTTCTATTCCATTCCATCTTTCTCTGTTTCCACCGTTGTTAACATTTTTTCTCCTTTCTATTGCAAGGGCTCCAACTAAGCCTGTCTGTTCTACCTTTCGTCCTGGATTGTATTCACTTCTATTTGAATGTTTTTTATTTCCTGCATGGCCTTCAGTATTATGGGTATCAAAATTATCTTATTTCTTTGATTTATATCCTCGACTGTGACATTCAAATTTTCTTCACTTTTATCCAAGTTTTGGATTCCTTCATATTCTTCTAGGCTCATCCAAAGCTGCACGGTCCTTTCATAGAGATCTTATATTTCCTTGACTTCCAGTGCCAAAAGGTCTTCTTGTTCTGTTGCATATTATACCCTTTCTGACCTAACTTCTAGAGGTGTGATTGGTGTTATATTTCCAACCAACTCTACTATCTCTTGTTTGTATTTATCCATTGTTTGTGCTATCCTCTTTATCTTTTCTTCTACACTAATTTCTCCCACGAGTGCACATTCCATAATTGTTTGGAAGACTTCTTCAAGTATTTTCTCTAATATACCTACGCGTCTTTTTTCCTCTTCATGTTCAATCTATGTTTCCTTGAGGACTGTCTCTAGTACCTTTTTTTCTTCTTGGGTTGTCTCCAGGTTTGTTACATCTGACCTAGATATGGATTGAAATTCGTGTGCCACACTTATCTGTAACTTATATAAATCCTTGGTTGGTATCCTCGCCAATACAAACTCCATTGTTTTTACATACTTAACTTGTTTCTGTGCCATTTCCTGATCAATTTTAAGCATATCCTTGGTGAGGATAAATATTTGGATTTTCGATGTTGTTAGTTGCACTGTCTCCTCTTCATTTTGTGTTGACATTGGATTTACTTGCATTGTTTATTGTTGTGTTGTGCCTTGGTAATTCATATCTTCTCTAATAAAGTATTTACCTCTATCATCTCTTGCATGATATTATCTATTTGCTTTTCTTTCTCCTCATGAGCTTATTTGAGCAGTCCTGTACCTTTTCTGCGACTAGTTTGGCATCATCCTCTATTATGGTACCTTCATTTTATTGCATGCTTCACCTGACTAAACAATTGTTATTTTTGGTGAACTTGGTTTTGTTGGCTCTGTTGTGATTGGGGTATTGGTTATATCCCCTCTTGCTTGTCCCCCCTACACAGGGATGTCATCCTTCCCTTCTGTCATGCCATTAATAGTTTATGTGCGATCGTTCTGTTGTGTGAATATCTTGGGGATAGTCCTCTTCTTTGTTTTTGCAATCCCCCTTATTGTCTTCATGTTCCCTACTCTTTCTCTTGTATTTGTTGTTGGGGTACCCTTCCTTTGTGATGATCCTGATTTTTCTGGTTATTTGTCCTTTGTTGGATGCTTGTCCTTTGGTTGTTCTATTGGAACCTTCCACTCTTCTTTCAAGTATTTCATTACCCATTGGAATTATTCTTCCATGAAGAAGTATCTCATCTGCATCCACTCCTTATCTGGTTCCCTTTTGTCTTGGATCCACATATTATTCGTCAATGCTTTAAAATTTTCTATCATTTTGTACTCCTCCACCACCTCCCATGGGATCCTCCATGCTTCTACCACCTTTTCTTGGATTGCTTCAAGTTATGTCATAAAGATGTTGGAATTTGTATTTATTTATTTTTCAATAGTTGTGTGCCACAATGATTCATATTGTACTACATGGCACCTTCCAGTTCTCTGACAAAACATGGTGTATTTGGGGTGTTTCAACCCTACTAAGGAAATTAGAATGATCAACCAAGAGTAATGCAAATTTGTCCCTACATCCTAGGTATATTTGAAATATTCTAAAAATAAGTTTAACAAGTATGGGCTACCACTTAATATAGTTCCCTTCACGCACTGCACAGATGTTTCTATTACACATGTTGGTACTTACTCCTTGCGACACTTCCTGAGTAATTTACAGGCCATCAGTTTGGTTGTGTTGGTTGTGGAGCCTAATTATCTTCTTGATTCAGAGGTCTTTATTTTCAGCCATGTTTATATCCCATGAAGAATTTACACTGCAGAAGAATGTACAATCATCCACACGGGGGAGTGCAAGGGGGGTTACCCCCCCTGCGGGGTTCAGGGGCAAGCGGGCCCCTGGAGAAAAAATTGCCTTGTAAATGTATATTGTAATTTCATAGTAAATCTAGAACATTCATTATTAGGTAACAGATCTTACAGTAGAAGTTATGTTATGGTTTTTTCCCGGGAAGAAAACCCTCTTTTATGAGGGAAATGTACTTCGGCTATGTATCATTGAAAATATTGTATTATGAGAGAGGATACTATGAAAGAAATAAGAAGAAGTTACAACATGTGTGTTGTAGGTTGTATCCCTTCATTTTTTTGGATAATAATAAAGGAAGGACTTGGCAATTTCTCTGGTGGACGTAGCCCACACTGGGTGAGCCATGTATATCTATGTCTCTATTGATTGTGTATTTTCTTTAGTTTATTTCCACATTTTTTTTGTTTTATTTCTCTGTGATCCTATTTTTCTAACAACTGGTATCATAGAAAAAGGTAACTCATAGGAAAAGAGGGTTCCTAGTTCGAGTGGGAGAAATGAAAAAAGATGGAATGTTTAGGATCGAGAAATTTAATGGCCAAAACTAATAGTTATGGAATATGAATATGGAGGATTATTTATATCAGAAGGATCTTTTCCTACCATTGGGTGGAATAGTAAAGAAGAAGACGACCATGAAGAATGAATAATGAGAGGTTTTTGATAGAAAGGAATTGGGAACAATACGACTAAGCCTGGAAGCATAGGTGGATTTCAATATTTCAAAAGAAAATACAACGAAGGAGATAATGGACACATTGGATAAACTATATGAAAAACCCTTGGTGCCCATTAAGGTATTTCTAATGAAGAGATTATTTAATATGAAGATGTCAGAAGGTGGGTCTATTGTAGATAATTTAAATGAATTTAATACAGTTACTAATCAACTAAGTTATGTAAAAGTGGGCTTTGATGATGAGGTTAGGGCTCTTCTAATCTTGTGCTCATTTCCAGAAAGATGGAACAACTTGGTCATGGATGTAAGTAACTCTGTCTCTGGTTAAAATAGTTTAAAATTTTATGATGTTGTTGGTGTTATCCTTATCGAGGAAATGTGACAGAAAATAGCAGGTGAGACATAAGGTAATGCATTAAACATCGAGAATAGGGGAAGACAAAAGGATAGAAGAAAGGGCTTATGGAACCGTGGGAATTCTAGGAAGGGAAGATCCAAATCCAAAATTAGAAAGATAGAGTGTTGGAATTGTGAGAAGAAAGGACATCTGAGGAAAGACTGTAGAGCTTCAAAGAAAGAAAGAGATGGACAATAGGAGAAAAATTGGTAAGCAAATGTAACAAGTGATGTGTTACAATATGCTTTGATTCTTTTTGTAGATAATATTTATGAGTCTTGGGTAGTAGATTCAGGGGTTTAATTTCATGCTACACTGCATAGGAAACATTTTCTATATTATATTCATGGTGATTTTGGAAAGGATCATTTGGGTGATGATGCACCATGCAAAATTGTTGGAATGGAAAAGGAAAAAATAAAGCAAAGGAATGGAAACCAATGGTTGTTGAAAGAGGTAAGACATGTTCCATATCTAAGGAAAAATCTAATTTCAACAGGGAAGTCAGAAAGTGAAGGTTGTATATCCATATTTACAGATAAAGTGTGGAAGGTCACCAAAGGATCATTGGTGATAACAAAAGGAGAGAAGGTAGGTACATTGTATTTATGTATTGGTAATATTGACTCTTCTATCTATTTAGCTTCTACAAGAGTGGATATAAAACTATGTCATAATAGTCTTGGACACATGAGTGATAAGGGGGTGAAGATACTTCACAAAATAAATTTGTTTCCAGATCTTAAAAAAATTGATTTGGATTTCTCTGAGCATTGTTTTTATGGAAAACAAAAGAGTGTCATATTTCTCAGAGTCAGAAAAGAAAAGATGAGTGAAAGGTTAGAGCTTGTGCATATAGATTTATGTGGACCAAATCAAGTGTCATATCTTGGTGTCTCTCATTATTATGTTACTTTTAATGATGATGCAACTAGAAAAACTTGGGTTTATTGCATTCAACAAAAATATGATGTTTTTGATACTTTTAAGAAATGGAAAGCTTTGGTTGAGAATGAGACAGGAAAAATGTTGAAGTGTCTTAGATCAGAAAATGGAGGTGAATATTGTAGCAAGGAGTTTGATGATTATTATTCATACCATGGGATTGGTAGAGACAAGACAGTTCTAGGAACACCACAAGAAAATGGTGTGTCAAAAAGGATGAACAAGACAATCATGGAGCGTGCAAGGAGTATGAGATAGCAAGATGGTTTCCCCTTACATTTATGGGAAGATGTTGTAGATACTGTTGTTTACTTAATAAACAGAGGACCTTCAAGTTCTTTGGATGGTGAAATTCCAGAGGAGGCATGGATAGGAAAAAAGGTAAACTATTCTTTTTGAAGACTTTTGATTGAAGCATTTGTCCATATTGAGAAAGAAAATAGAACAAAGTTTGAGGAAAAATATAAGAAGTGTACCTTTATTGGATACAGTGTTAATGATTTTGGTTATCCCTTATGGGATTATGAAAATCACAAAATCATTAGGAGTAGAGATGTCAAATTCAATAAGAATTTCATGTACACAAATCAGTTGCAAGGAAAGAAACAGGAAAAAGAAAAACTGCAATACACAGTGCTTGATGAGATCATTGAAAAAGAAATTCCAAAGGTACCAGAAAATCAAAATGTACAACAACAGGAGTAGAAATTACCTCAAACTCTTTCAAGTGTTTTTATAATATCTACCAGGTTAAGTAGACCCCCTGAACGATACTCTCCTTCTTATATTATTTATTTTTGACTGAATTTGGAGAACCGGAATGTTATGAAGAGGAAATGAAGGTAGACACTAAAAATAAGTGGGAGCAAGGAATGAAATAGGAAATGGATTGCCTGGTAAATAACCAGACTTAGGATTTGGTTCAGTTCTCTGCAGGAAAAAAAACATTGCAAAATAAATGGGTTTACAAGTTGAACAAAGAAGATGGAGGAAAAAAGTTGTACAAGGCTATACTTGTTGTAAAGGGGTTTGCACAAAAGAAAGGTGTATATTTTGATGAAATATTTTCTCCTTTTGTTAAAATGACTTCAATTAGGACTATTTTAAGTCTTGTGGCAGTAGAATATTTTCATCTTGAACAATTAGATGTAAAAACAAATTTTATCCATATGGATTTGGAGGAAGAGATTTATATGCAACAACCACAGGGTATGAGGTCAAAGGAAAGGAGAATTTGGTATGTAGATTGAAGAATACCTTGTATGGCCTAAAGAAATATCCAAGGAAGTGGTATTTGAAGTTTGACATGTTTATGACAGAACAAGGTTATAGTAAATGTCATTCTGATCACTATGTTTATTTTTAAAAGCTAGAAAATGGAAGTTATATTATCTTGCTATTGTATGTAGATGACATGCTTGTTGCAGGGTCTAATATGAAGGATATAAATGTGCTAAAAAAAATTAGCTAATTCATTTGTGATGAAGGATTTGGGTGTTGCAAAGAAAATCCTTGGTATGAGAATAGCAAGAGACAGGAAAAATCACAAATTGACATTGTCTCAAGGTGAGTACATAGAAGGTGTTGGAAAGGTTTAAAATGTAGAATGCAAAACCAGTTAGCACACCTTTGGCCAGCCATTTCAAATTAACTAAGGAAATGTGTCTCAAGACACATGAGGAGGAGATAAAATACATGTAGATGGTCCCTTATTCATCAGCAGTTGGCATCTTGATGTATGATATGGTTTGCACAAAACCATATATTGCACATGCAGTGGGAGTTGTGAGAAGGTATATGAACAATCCAAGTAAATAACATTGGGAGGAATTAAAGTGGATTCTCAGGTATTTGAGAGGCACTGCTACTCATGCATTATGTTTTGGAGGTTCATACACTATTCTATAGGCATATGTTGATTCAGATATGGCATGTGATAAATATAGCAAGAGGAGCACCACAAGGTATGTTTTTACTATAGGTGGAACAAAAGTAAGTTGGATTTTGAAACTGCAAAAGGTTGTTTCACTTTCAACAACAGAAGCATAGTATGTTTTTTCTACAGAGGCTAGTAAAGAAATGATTTGGTTACAAAGGTTTATGGAGAAATTGGGAAAGAAGAAGGAGAATAACAGGTTGTACTATGAAACTGAGAATACCATTCATCTTGCAAAGAACGCATCCTTCCTTTCGAATACTAAGAATATACAACTCAGGTACCATTTCATACAATATGTCTTGGAATATGGACATTTGAAGTTGGAAAAGATACACACTAGTCATAATCCTGCAGACATGTTAACAAAGTGAGTAACCAAGGAGAAACTGAGTTACTTCTTAGTTTCAGTTGGTCTTCAAGCATGAAGGTGAAGATGAGAAATTTTCCAGGTCCAAGAAGGATCATAGTCCAACAGATACAGTAGCGATGGATTTGTTGAGATCAGTCTCCAAGTGGGATATTTTTGGTTATGGAGCCTAATTATCTTCCTGATTGAGAGGTCTTTATTTTTAGCTGTGTTTATACCCCATGAATACTTTACATCCTGAAAGTGTAACATCCCCAACCACCCACAGGACGGGGCATGCTACCTTCAAGCCCTCCCTTGGAATTATTTCTCTTATGATACCTTTTTAAAATTTAAGGATGCATAAAAGAAAATACTTTAATGACATGCACAGTAGTAGTCAACAAGCATGCATAGTCTAAATATTCAATTAAATGATAATTAAATATACATCAGAAAAACATTCATATACATGTAAATGATACCATAACAAAGAGAAATTATCTTTATGGAAGATGACACCAATTGGCTGCAAACCAAGGACGTTCCACCCTATTGTAGACACCACTTCTCCAATTCTCAACAGTAGTGTCACCCCCGAGTCAGGGATATGAATCCACAAGGATGGTTCCAGAGTGTACTTGGGTTCTCAAACCAGTGATCTCTCAAGCTCTCACAGGTTTCCCAACACCCACAATAATGCAAGTACCGAGATCTCTTTTAACTAGCCTATACCACCCCCAAAAAATGGACCTCCACCCTTCGCTGCCATGCATTCCCTCTCCTTTTATTTTGGGGCCTCTAGCACAGCTGGTCCAAAATCTCAAAGATGGAACTCTCAAGACTCGTAGTTGTGAGAAAAATGGGGCACAGACCAATGCATCTCAGACATAGAGGCCCCAGCTCATGGCTGGATGGCACCAACGACCATTACAACCAACTATCATGTGGATAATTATTCAATAGTTCGGTTCCCTTTACCAAGCCAAGACGCGGATGATGGATGGGTAAGTGAGTGAATGGGAGTG
>SNQJ01S0145344.1:30157-42574 GCA_010110895.2 Picea sitchensis | reverse complement strand
ATACATTATGGCCATGTAATCAGAAATGTGAGATAATTGGCCTTGGGAATTTGCAATAGAAGATACAATGGTGTCCAGGGAAGTGGCTAGTGACAACCATGAGAGCTCTATGGTATTTTATAAGTATTATATAAGGATTTTAATATATCTCAACCCTGCATCAATTTCCATGTTTGTGTTTTCCAGTTGTGGGTTGGGGTTTGGTGTGTCTTCCTGTGGTGATGTTGGGTTTGGGTTCTCTCAAGGCTCCATATTAATTAAGAGTGCTTCAATTTAATAAGAGTTTTTTTTTTTTTTATCATTTAAACAAATTATGAAATAAAAAAAATAAAATTCCATCAAAATACTTACTTGGAATCAATTGAAGACCGCATTAGCAAAGTTTGGTAGTGATTTGTCAAGCTCTACTCATTTTTCTCTCCCAAATTTTTTCAATATATATAAAAATCGACAGCATAACTTATTGGTGAAATGGACCAACCATGGGAAATTAAAAAAAATTCCCCACAAGAATGCATGTGCATTCCTAGAGCACATGCACATTCCTAATGAGGCCAACCTAGCACTGACTTGGTATCCTCTATGGCAGTTCAAGGATTGCTGAGATCACAAATCAGGAACATGTGCATGTTCTTGGGAACCCTATTACCACTTTTTTGGCATCATCTTTGTGCGAGAACCTTTCTGATATCTCTATTTATTGTACCTATAATTTTACAATATTTAGCGTATTTATTTATTTTTTAAAGGAATTTATTATTATGTAAAAGTAAAATTAATATGGTCAATATAATCTAACGTATATAATGATGGTATCTTTTGAACTGAATTTGACATTTTCCTTATTTTATATCCCTGATGATCAATCAAGTCGAATCTCTAACAACTAGCAAATGCAAAATGATGTTGAGAATCGTAACAATGAGTAGGGTTGTCACAAGAGTGCACTTGTGTTGTCATCAATCTATCTCACCATATACTAGTTTACAAACAATGTCCATCAAGATAATGTCTACCTACATTTTTGTTACATGTATCTTGTATCGCAAATGCCTTTGGATTGCCTACACATGGGATGAAATAACGAACTTCGATATAATTAACTAGTTAACCCTTACCAATTTACAGAGATTACACTATGAAAATAAGAATAGTTGTAGAATTTCACAACTTGTTAAATGAGAGTGAGACTGATATATGTTCTCATTTATCTTCTAGCATTGTGCTAGTCATATTTTGACATGCGAAGACTTCCAAATCGCCAGTGCCATAAATTATAATATTCAATATAAAGAGAGTAAAAAACCAAGACTTACACAAAGTATCCAACTACTGTAAATCATTAACTATTCTTAATGTGACACTTTGATTTTGATCCCAATGTAGCATTCTATAATTGTAGATATTATGAATGGTCATGTGCCAAGTGATGTAATGTGTAGACATTGTAAATGCAAAATAATAAAATGAAATACACCACCGACTATAGATAAGTAAGAACCAAAGTAATGGGGAGCTATGATTTCACAAGAGAGGGGGATTAATGGGAGTTTTGAGGAGTTTTCATATACCTTGAGTCTTACACAATCTTCATTAATCGATTTTCCATTTATCCATTTATCCCTTTGACTTATTAAGAACTCAAATAATTGAATTCATGCAAGAAGTTAAGTGAGGAAGTCAACCCACTCAGTTACGATAGCAGGGGTTGAGTGTAATTATCTTTGGGGGAAAAGTAAGAGTCAAGTAAGCATGGGAAAAGAGAAAATTCAAGTAGGAAAACATAGCAATTATATAATTAACAAGAAGGGATGAAAATAATAGCCGAGTGTGGGGTAATAGTGGCCAACCATAGTGGGTATTGGAGACAACTTGTTGAAGCTATAAATTATGTTGAGAATGAGACTGTTATGTGTGTGAGAGATATTCTGTTGAGAAAATTACCCAAGAAAAAGTGAGATTATTGTGTGAGAACTCCCAATGCAACTAGATTTCCTGGAGCCCCCAATAGATATATTTTGGACTGGTATGTGCTGGATCCCTGGAGGGGATGGAGATTGTCTGAGGGAAAATAATGCAAAGAAGTAAATCTCATCCCTTGGGTTGTGCAGACTGACTATGGGGAAGAGAGTTGGGTGGTTATAATTGCTATAGGAGTTGTGTCACTGCGTTTTTAGTGGGTTTTGATCTATTAGAGTGGTATGTAAACACCCATAGGAGCTTGTTTGTCCTTGTGAATTCAATGCCCCATCTCGGGGGGTGACTTGTTGGTGAGAGAATTGGACCAACATAGTCTATGGTTGGGTAGAACGTCCTTTGTCTACATCCAGTTGTGTAAATAATTTTTAATAGAAAAGTGTTTTAATCACTGTGTTATTTACAATTTTAATGCTATGATTGAATGCTACATTTACTGTATATTTTGTATATATGAATGATGTTGTATGTGTTTAATTGTTTATGTGCATGTTTAAATTAGTTGCATTCATGAGGATAATTATTAATGATATTTTCATGAGTGTGTATCTCATGCTATTAACATTTCCACATTTGAATCAAATAATAGTTAATTTCATAGTAACATGTCCCAACTAGAACAATACCAGAGAATGGTATCAAAATGGTAAGTTGGGCATGTTACATAATGGTATCAGATAATTTTTTTGTGGTAGCATGCCTCAGTGAGTATATGGGGATGTCAAAGATTTGTATCAAAGATTTTGGCTCAACAACATATTTGTATGGGATGCAGACTAGTGTGGATTTGACAAATTCATTGTTGTAGAGCAACAATCTCTGTCAAATTTGGGAAAATGGTAAAATTTAGAGTGAAAATCCCAAATTCTGGGTGAAATATGCATGTAATTTGGAAAAGAAATTTCAAATTGATAGTCTTCAGGACAAGTTTTGTAATGAACCTCCTCGTTACGACGACAAACCTCGTATAACAAGTGCATTTTTTTTTTTGTGTGTGTGTGTGCACTTGGGTACAAGGATAATAAATACATTTGACTTTGCGTCACCATACGGCGATGAACATGATGCATGCAATGCGATGAAAACAAAAAGACCTAAGATGCACATGAACCTATGCAAGCAATGAACGACAATCAACTGACAATAATAAGACTGACTACCCATCCGTCCTACCCTGCAATGGTTAGGACCTCCAAGACACATAAGCAACACTCAAGCCCAGGTTCCCATCGATTTTAACCATTTAAGGTCTCAGAGGTGGCGACTGTTCTGAGGAACATGGAGGTGTCTACATCCCTCCCGACACAAGCAGACCAAGCACACAAAGTTTACAACCCAGTACAACATTACTTAAACAAGGGCTACCATCTATATGTGTCTGAAGGCCATTCCAATGCGCAACTTTAGATCATAATTTGTCATCAAGATACCCTCTAAAACAATATTCAAGGGACTTTATTGTACAAGTCTAAACTTCGATTGGTTTAACATTTAACAAGAAAATTAGTCACTAATTATAATCGTAAATATAGTGATTAGTTATAATTGTCAGTTAATGCAATAATTGACATTTAATCTTTAATTATAGATCAATAATTAACGAAATATCCTAAAATCATTTGACTCAAACATGGTAAAATTTACATCAACATTCATTCAATGATCTAAACTTACAATTCTATAGACAATAATTAGGAACCGATAATTGTCTCAACAACGCAATGGTCATAAATCCCTAATTAATGCAATATTCAAAATCTTTTATCGCAAGCATATAAATTAATATTAACATTAACTCAATGATCTAAATTTATAATCGATAGCCAGTAATTGAGAACCAATAATTACGCAACCTCCAAAACAAAAGTAATGATTTCCTGGCACAAAAACTGTAACTTAATTCAATGAGCATCACCTCTTTTCATGGTGCCTACTAATTATTAGTTCCCTTCAAGGCACATGGACACACCATCATAACATCAATTGTAGGTATGCAATTTTTTGGAAATATATAATGCTTGATTTTTTTTTTTTTTATTTACTTAAGAGCTTACCCAATTTGTTCTAATTACCATAAACAATTTAGCATCAATACTATCTATAAATAATTATCATCTCTATCTACTAGCCCTTAGCCTTAAATGAGGCATTGACTAATTAAGGCAGCTTGCTTTTATTACATACTAATTGAAATAAAGTAAATGCTTGTTAGGAAATGTTATCTGAAAGGTAAGTTGCCTTTATTAAAATAAAGTGGATTGCCATTTTTAAATACTAACAAAATGAAGTTGTTGTGGCCATGAATATTAACTGGAAAAATAGATTGCTTTAATTTAAAATAAGGTAGATTGCTATTGTAAATACTAACAAGTAAAGTAGTTTCTGTTATAAAGTAGAATGCTTGATTAACATAAGGTAGACTGCTATAAATAACCAATTAGGGTAGCTGGCTAATACTGTTATTGCTAACTTTAATAAGTCTCATCCGGTCAACATTTTTTGAGTTAAGTCACTCCTCCATCTCCTGGCCATTATATTTAAAGCAACATTATCTAAGACAAAATAGGGGCTACTATTAGGTAATGAATACAACAATAATATGACATTTAGTATGAGACAAATAAAATCAATCCTATCAATTAATGTAACGTTGTCATCTCTTGTTCCAGTTGTTCCGTCTCCTTCTGTTCCTTATAAGGGCGGTTTAAAGGTGCATTGATGAGAGGCTGTGCCTGGGATCCATTGGGATGGTTGAGAATAACAGAATGGACGAGTAAGGAGGAACGCAGTCCACCCAAATGCCCATAGTAATAGAAAACGACCACAGTAATATATATAAACACCCACATCAATACAAAACGCCCACAGTCATATATAAAAATGCCCACAGTCAGATAAAAATACCCACCGTAATTTATAAATGCCTACAACAATACAAAATTCCCACAGTAATATATAAACACCCACATTATTACAAAACGCCCATAGTTATACATAAAAACGCCCACAGTCAGATATAAATGCCCACAGTCATATATAAATGCCCACATTAAAACAAAATGCCCAGAGTCATATATAAAAACGCCCATCGTAATTTATAAATGCCTACAACAATACAAAATGCCCACAGTAATATATAAACACCCACATTATTACAAACGCCCATAGCCATATTTAAAAACGCCCATAGTCAGATATAAACGCCCACAGTCATATATAAATACCCACATTAAAACAAAACGCCCACAGTCATATATAAAAACGCCCACCATAATTTATAAACGCCTAAGGAACACCAATAAGAAATTGCAGCCAATAGTAAGAGAATGCCAGAGCCAAGGATAACTCATCGAAAGGATTGCAGGGTTATAACTGTCTAGGTGCAGAAAACAACAACAAGGAAACGAGATGATCCAAAATTCAACACATCAATCATCATCATAAGGATTCATATACAACTTTAACAATTTTCCTTTTATTCTTAAACAAACAAATGCACTTGCGTACTTGTCACCGACGATGAATATCTCGAAGATGCTATCCCGCACTTGAGCTCTGTGCCGCTCCTGCTCGCCGACCGCCGAGACCTCACCGGTACCTCCCAGCCAATGCTAGGGGTACTCTGCTTCCCCCTTATGCCCCCGAACCGCAAAGGGGCCACACACTATCTAGATGGTACGTCTAGCTCCCAGCTCGCTTCACAAGGCCGAGCTACCACTCCTATCCGAGCTGGGAAATCCCAACTCTCCACAAGTAATCAGTCAAGTCACAAATCCGACAGTGTAACGTTACGCTAACATCCGATCCCCTTATTCCTCATCTTTCCTTTCTTTTATAGAGTTTTTAGAACTTCCATCTTTCCCTAAATCACATTTAATTTAAGTTTTAATAAAAATCTTCTAAATATTCTCCTTCGCACAAGTGTCATCCATCCCCCTCTTTCCTCCAATAATTATTTTCTTTAAATTAAAAATTGTCTCATTTCCCTCACCCACCTAGAGTTGCTCCTAAATTTACTCCTAGGTGTTCCTAGATTCCCTTACAGGTTTAAATACTTTCCCTAAAATGAAGTTGCTAATTTAGTTCAAATTCGAAGGTTCTTAATTGCAGATTCTTTACTATGTTGACCTCGCTTTTTACCATAAGTTCCCCTCTTTCCCTTATTATGTTTCCCCCATTCCTTAGTTTCCTAATTTTTATTATTCCCTTCTTACCCCTTTTTATTAGAGCCAAAATGGCAGTTGCGCTATTTACTCTTTTCCTTTTATTATTAATTTAATATCTTTTTACACTTTCACAAGTTAAATAATTTATTTCTTCTTTACCTTTGATATCCACAGATTTCAATTAAGTTCTTACTCTCTTCATTTTACCCAAAAATTTATGAAGTCCACAACTATTACTTAAGTGGTTTTTAGTTTAAAATTTATTATTTTATTTTTATAAGGTATTTTTCTTAAGGGTAGGCAAAATTTTACCCCTAGCAAAGTTTTAGACTTAGGACTTAGATTCTGAACTAGGCGACATTTTTGTTAGGGAAGTTGTTTTTTAAAATTTCTTAATGAGATATTAGTCTTAGGCCATCTAGGTTCGTTCCTTTAACATCATCAACGCGACGTGCCCTTCAGGACGAACTACGTGCTCCAAGGGTGCCACTCGCCTCTAGTGTTTCTTTTGCGCGACGTGCCCTTCAAGATGCACCACGTGCTCCAAGGGTGCCACTTGCCTCTTGTGTTTCTTTTGCACGACGTGCCCTTCAGGATGCACCACGTGCTCCAAGGGTGCCACTTTCCTCTTGACTGATTGGTAGACATCAATAACCCCTGGAGTCAACACTCCGCGAGGTGAAATTGTGGGAGACTAAGGGCTTCTAAGGAATAAGGTCCCCGCCTTATTTTTCACCCCTTAGAATCATCGTGAGCTACTGTTGCAGTCTGCCCTCATGACATCGTGGGTCCTCTCGAACTAGGTAATCGTTAACCTACAGTTCGAGCCACGGCGGGAGTGCTAGTAGGCTGTGGCAGGGATGCTATCCACACCTCTCCCTCAACCTCTCTAGTAGTCGTGTGTGGCCCCTTTACTCCATATGTGAGTCTTGTCGGCAAGCTATCGTCAGCCTGCATCATCAACAATCGTGTCAGAACATGTCCACATCATATCATCTAATCAAATGTATTGAAATCACAGTAAAACAATCAAACCCCAATAGCACACTCCCTGACTTGATCTAGAGTCCAAGGGGTTCCGTCGATGCCTTTGCATCCTCAAGGTCCAAAACCCTGCACACTCAGTAAAACCGAGTCAATAGCACCTGTCTATGTCAATGCAGTAAAACATCATGTCATCTACCATAACGCATCATAATCAAGGACAAATGTTTTAATATCATAATAGTCTGGATCACTTGCGAGCAAGTGTCCTCAAAGAATAAGTTTTCTCAGTGCGCCAGAGAGGGATGTTACAATTTTGGCCATGGGAAGCTAAGTCCATAGCTCCCATGGAGACTAGAAAAGAAAAGAACATTTTCGGGCAAAATATAAAATTTTGGAAAATTATGAATTTTTTGAATTTTTGGAAAACTGGGAATTTTTTTGTACCAGGTGTCATGGAGGCCCTGTGTTAGGTGACATGGTAGTGGTGATGTGGAAACAGTGACATGGACTACCATAGTGGTAGGTCATAATGGAAAGCTTATAGGTTTGTAGTGCATGGTCATTTCGAAATTTGGCTAAGTCCCAAAGCTTTGTAGAATGCAGAATGTAGGATGGAAGTCATGTGGAAGTAGGAGTATTATTCCTCCACAATGAGGTTTGAAAATTGGATAAGTACCAAAACCTTGTAGAATGAAGAATGCATGATGAATGCCATGTAGAAGTGGGTGTTCTATTCCTCCGCATGAAGGAAAATTTACTAAGTCCCAAAAAGGTGCAGAATGCAGAATGAAGAGTATGGAAGGTGTTCTAATCCTCTACATGGTTGTTCCTCCACACAGATAATTGGAAAAATTGGTTAAGTCCCAAGGAATTGGAGATTACGAAATAATTGCGGCCATTCTAATCCTCTGTATGGATGGAAAATATACTAACTCCCAAAAAGGTGTAGAGTGTGGATGTGGAAGAACATGTGGGTGTTATAATCCTTTGCATGGGTATACCTCCACATAGGAATAGAGAGGAAAGAAAGAAAAGTAAAAACATCATGTTGTCCTATATTGCTACAACAAGGCTTTCACATGTCTTGATGAGGAAGAGAATTCAAGGACAATTCAAGGTATTCCAAGGCCTATATCTATCAAAGATATTTCAACATTGTATTTGAGAATATTTTTTAGAAAAGGGTGTCAGCTATATGCAACCCACATGGAAGAGCCAACCAAGGATGAAGTGAGAAATACTGAAAACTATCTAGTTTTGAAGGAATATGAAGATGTATTTTGATGAATACCAATTCTAGGGGATCAAGTTGTCTATGTATTCAATCCTCAGACCTATGGGTTATCTTCCCACACATGGACTTGTCACATCCATGGAAATAATAAAATCCAAAATATCCCTCGAATACAACTTGGATCACATCTCAGAGTCTTCAACTCAGTCTCGTGTGCTTTAATTTTCCCCTGTGAAGTTCATAGGAATTCACCATTTTCAAACACCCATTTCGTGTATGTCTTGTACTCCTTCCCAACACCTCACTAATCACTTGAGCACTTAAAACTAGAGCTAAATATCCATAGAACCATGGTCAAAAATCATTTTCCTATCAGATGTCAGAATGTCAGCACAAACCCTTCCATCATAATGTCATCCCACTAGATTCCAACCCTATATGATGGATCCGATCCAATAGGTTGGACTAACGAATTTTCGAGCTTATCGGGTATCGGGGTTTTTAGGATTGTTGGGCCATCATAATTCCAAGGCCTCGCACTTAACACCATTCCTCACTCTATTCATTTCCCCGATCTGGTGAATCCCTACCGGTTCATCGGGGTGATCGACCACCGGGTTGGGGCACCGAGATATCAACCACTGGTCTTCTCACTTGCGCCTTTAACAAATTTGGTTCTAGTAAGGTTTCTTATCAGAATATAGGGCATCAAGATTACCGATTCTCCCATATGTCGGGTCTATTGGGCCCTCAACACAAATAATCAGTTTCTCATTTCGCCGGGGGTCGATAATTCATTTTAAGCCATTTCTAATCCTTCCCAAAACAAGGAACTATTGGATCATGGATTTCTCATGATATTATTTCCAGATCTAGATCACCATCAATCCTTCTAGTGATTGACGATCAATCTTTTTCCTCAGTCAAATACGTCTTCTCCTTTCCATACAGATCCACAACATGCTCACGACCTCCACATGCATAGACATTTGGATTCAAACTTATGGATTTATTAGGGTTTATTCACATGGATTGACTTATAAAATAGAACTCATGAAAATATACAATAATACATTTCATTATATTGATCTCGAATACAATACAACCTCTCTAGGCCAGGCCTCCCTCTCGTCTGGTTTTACATTTTACCAGACCTCCCCTCAAACACTCAAAAGGATTACATTATATAGAGAATAAATACAACAATGATTGGATCATGAAAATATTCGATCCATCCTCAACCAAATCACTAATATCTCTTGGAATATAAAAACAAACCTCATTTACACACTTTTTGAAGAAATATCGTCCTCAAGGCCACATTGCGCCTTCCTAAAGCTTCCATATTTTGACTTTGATTTGGG
The DNA here is from genome assembly GCA_010110895.2 of Picea sitchensis. Lineage (NCBI taxonomy): Eukaryota > Viridiplantae > Streptophyta > Pinopsida > Pinales > Pinaceae > Picea > Picea sitchensis. The sequence goes on along the minus strand of SNQJ01S0145344.1, from coordinate 32,846 downwards.
GGGGGGGGGTGTTTTCTCCTGCATTAGACTCCCATGGTAGAAATTTTTTCATGACCTCCTAGTCATGTGTCTTCATTGTTGCTTCATCTTCATTTTCTAGTCTTCCTTTTTCTTCATGCATCACTCCATCATACACTGAGCTTCTCCTCATGCTCAACAATGAGTTGCAATAAAAGACTTTCCTATGTAACAAGCATCTGCACCTGTTACCCAATACCTCATAAAGATTTCTCTCGAGCTTGACCTTTTGGTATCACTGGTTCTCTCTCCTAGAACCCTCTAAGCACCCTCTTCTATAGGCTTCTGCACCTATCCACTCACACGTAGATAAATATTTCCCTATGCTTTGATACCACTTGATGAAATCAAGTGCCATGCTCTAATACCACTTAATGAAGACCAATTCTAAGTGATTAATTTTTCTATGTGTTCGATCCTCAGACCTATGGGTTATTTTCCCACACATGGATTGGTCACGTCCATGGAAATAATAAAATCCTAAAACTCCTTTGAATACACCTTATATCACATCTTGGAGTCTTCAACTTAGTCTTGTGTTCTTTCATTTTACCCTATGAAAGTCATAGGAATTTCACCATTTTCGAACACCCATTTTGTGTTGGTCTTGCGCTCCTTCCCAACACCTCATCAATCTCTTGAGTGATTAATATTGGCACTAAATATTCATAGAACCAAAGTAAAAAACCACGTTCCTATTAGATGTCAGAATGTCTACACTGACCCTTCCATCATAACATCATCCCGCCAGATTCTGACCCGATAGGTTAGACTACCAGCTTTTCGGGCTTATCGGGAACCAGGGTTATTAGGAGTGTCAGGCCATCGAACTGTCATGGCCTTGCACTTAACACCATTCCACACTCTATTTGTTTCCCTGATCCGGTGAATCACTACCGATTCATCGGGGTGATTGGCCACCGGGCCATTCTGGCACCGACCATTGACCACTAGTATTCTTACCTACACCTTTAACAAATTTGGTTCTGGTCTGGTTGGTAACCAGACTACCATGCATCAAGATTATTGGTTCTCCTGAATGTTGAGTCTATTGGGCCCTCAAAACAAACACTTGGTTTCTCATTTCGCTAGGGTCCGATAATTCATTTTGACTCGTCGATAATCCTTCCCAAAACAAGGAATGACTGGATCCACTACAAGGAAAATACCTTTTAGCAAAGGTTATAGTGGAGGTTTCTAGTGTTACAAAATTGGAAAAACAACCTCCGCTACAACATCTGTCATCAATAGCGGATGTTTTTGCGGATACTATAATGGAAGTTGATTATAACGAAAAAAATATGGGTGGTCGGAAGTGTTAGCGAATGTTTACAAATCAATGAGTTTATATAAGGCACAAGCATCGGTGCGTACATACACCTACAACACCAATGTTGTCCACTTAACTTCAAGCACTGGGGCTTTGACAAAAAATGCACTGGGAGAGTAAAAAAAATTAAGCACTGGGGATTTCTGCATACAACACACTGATGCATTATTAATAAGAAGGCACCGATGTTGTATAAAATAATATGCACTGGTGCATTATAGGGAAAAACACCTCGGTGCATTAAAAATCGAAAGCACTGATGCTTTTCCATAACAAACAAGTCCCAATGCTTATCAATAACATAATAGCATAGGTGCGTATCAATAACACATACGCACCAATGCTTCGTATAAGATTAACGCATCGATGGCCAAATTTTAATATAATTTTGTGGTATTAAATTAATATTGAAACCAATGCTTATTGATTACAGAAAATCACTAGTGAAAATTTCATATAAAACACACCGACGGGTTTTAATATTAAACACGCTGATGAGATCAATAATTAAAATACATTGAGAAACATCGACTTGTGATAGTGCAATTATTGTTATATTTTAAATCCATTATTTATCAAAATTTTTACATATATCTTATATTTTTATTAGTGAATTTGGATACGATGTTTGGATTAATTTGTTATATCATTAGATTTTGCATCTCTTCATTATATTATTTAGTCATCCATATATTTAATCAACGATGTAACATTTCACAATGACATTGGACAACGCAATAGAATAAATTAAAACATATTTTGTTATATGAATAAGAGGGTCTTTGTCATACAAAATGGGACACTTATTGGTAATCCCTTGTCTTTCAATTGGGATAGTATGTCCATTACATTAAACAAAAATGTCTAATTTTCACAGACAATTATTTCAAAAAAATACAATTGCATCTTGCATGGATATCCAAATATATTGGTCATCTTTCTTCACTGGAACTATTGTTAGTGCTCGAGCTACTTCCATGCCTTCGGGTTATTTTGCTGAATGTTTGGTTGATTGTCTCGATTGTTTTTTTCTTCTTGAAGTTCCATATACAAACATAAAAATAAACTGTAATGAGTCTATCTACATTGGTGAGAATAATGAAAATTGAAATAAATAATATACATGAATGTAAATTGAAAAACGACGTACCTCCAAAGCAAGAAGTGACTCATGAATTATACACATATGCTCAAAATAAAATCTCATGCCTTGTTTCAACAATTCTTCTATTGGCTCAGTTCCATACTTTATTTCCTACAAGTTTTATACCCCATAATAAATCATAGATTTAATATAAATTATTATTTTTGTTTCATTAATTATAAAATGATGGAAGTAAA
>SNQJ01S0145343.1:21571-45677 GCA_010110895.2 Picea sitchensis | reverse complement strand
TTTATTTCCAGAGATTTTGTCTCTTTTTGTGCACTTGAAAAAACAAGGAGAATCTAACTACGAATCAAATTGTTGTTGTTATTTTCATCTTTTTTTGCATCTCCCAGTAAGAATTTTTCATATTTGTTGGGGTGTCGAAATGAATTTTGCATATTTGTTGGAGGAGTCTGCACCTTTTTGGGTGCCCAAATTGGAAAAATGTTTTCCAACTATATAGCCATGGCAAGATTTCTGCATTTTTCGAGTACCCAAATAAAAAAGAAGATGATCTCCAACTATACATTTATGGTATGGTATCTGCATTTTCTCTATGCCCTAATTGAAAAAAAAGGGCTCGGCATGGATTGAAGCATGAGCTTGAGATCTTCAGAACTCGCTATAGAGATTGGGGAGTTCGGGCATTGGAATTCATATAGGCAGGTGCATTTATTGTTGATGTACAAGCGCATAAGATTGTTCAGTCCAAAAATGGGAAGCATGAGGACAAACCCCATACAAAGTATCCAACTATGAATAACTCAGGCCCATCCTTTGAACCGTCGAAATGGCTTGCTCCTCTGGACAGAACCATCAGGCAATTCCAATAATATTGGAAATTTGGCATTGTTAAAACCGGTAGTGATAGAACATGGCACTATCAGAAGAAAATGTCCATAGTGATCTTGCTTCATGGTAAAATAGTAATCGATAAGTTTCTTGTTCCCCATTTTGGGGTTTGGTTTTGTGTTGTCTTGTGTTTGGCACACTTTTGTTCATATCTCATGGCCCCGGTTATTTTCTCATGGGAACATATACCAGATGTAAGAGAAAACCAATGTCACGTGTATTTTTTTATATATATCAAATTTTTTAATGCATAGGTCGATGTGTACTGCTCTATGGACCCTTATGAGATCTCACTTTGCAACTTTTGTATTCATGCATTGCCTTGTGCCTCGACTTTCAATACATTTGGTGTTTACTTGGCTCTTGGTTGTGTGCTTTGTTCTGGAAAATTAATGATATATTAAGGATCTTGGCAGTTTTTCTATGATCTTAAAGAATATACAGGATATGCTTTGCCTTTTAATATAAGCTCTATGTAGTATGTGCCTCGTTTTAGCACTTTTCCTTGGTCGATGGACTTAGCAAAATTCATCTCCAGGAATATTTTGAAATAAAAGGATATATACTATGTGAAGTCCAATGGAACTATCATATGAACGACATGACATTAAAATTCAAATTCATCTTGAACTACAAATTCGTCGTTGTTAAACTTGCGGTGAAGTTGACAATACACTAATTTTATTTAAACATCCCAAAATTGATTTTCTTGTGGATTTTCGATGCTTCTCTTGTAAAACACATCCTGGAAACTATAAGCATGGCTCGCTTTATCTATTCCTTGATTGAAGAGCATGTTCACAGGTTTAATGCACTTCATAATTACTGTTAATACCATTAATGGGGATTTCTTACACCAATTCCCGCTTCCGAAAATTGTCATCCCCCTTTTTTCTTCCCTCTTCTTTCCCATTCTGGTTACTTAGTCGTTTTTCGGAAAATGTCTAGGTGTGGGGGTTGGCGGATTCACATTTTCAGATTTCAACTGATACTTTTATATCATGAGTCCAACTGATTGCTTCCCCATTTCATATTCAACAAAATTTTTGGATCACGGGTTCCCGGATAGGTGGGTTGAACATTGGGTTTTCATTGTTCTGCTGCCTACAAACAACACCCAAACTTCTCCAATATACAAATTGGCAACCAAATTCCCCTTTCTTTTTCTTGTTTGCTTTCCCTTTATGGTTACTTAGTCATTTTTCTGAATGTCTCATGCTTTTATATACAACACTCGAAGTTCTGCAATATACAAATTGACCATCGAAGTCTGTCATTATCTCCTATTTCGTCTTACACATTTTTCAATCAAAAGTTGGGATACATACAATTTGACCATAGGGCCCTCACATATCCTGAGTAGAACTTGTGGCCCTATTTTCAATCCCATCAATATTCCATGTTCTGAGTATGTCTCATGCTTTTATATCATGAGTTCGACCAACTGCTTACCCATTGCATACTTGGCCACTATTACCATCGTCGGTTCCTAGCGAGGCTTGCTCAACATTGTGCTTTCATTGTTCCACTACCTACAAACAACACCCAAAATTTCACAATATACAAATTGACCGTCGAAATCTGTCATTGTGCCTTGTTCCGTGTTACACATTCTACAGTCAAAAGTTCGGAGACATACAATTAGACCATCGGCCCCTCACGTCTCCTGAGTATAACTTGTGACCCTATTTTGAAGCTTGTCTAACTGCTTTCCATACTTGGCCATTTCTTGGAATCTCTTTCGTGGGTTGGCAGGTGGACGAAATGTGCAATGCTTAATCTCTCTTCACCATCCCTGTCACATTCACACTTCTTTCTAGATATGCGATTATTAAGATTTAATGCTAATAACTCATCGTGCAGGAACCGTTAAGATTGTCATTAATGTCTAAAAGGTTGGAGAAGATTTGTCATTAATACGAATTAAACCAAGATTTGTGGAGACTTGTGTTATCCTTTCCAAGTATTCATTTCAAGCATCATGCAATCTCTTTCATGCGTCGTCCGGTTGGCACCTTTACGGAATCTCTAATCCTTAATCGCTCTTCGCGGTCACTGCCACCTTCACACTTTTTTCTAAATATGCAATTAGTAAGCTTTAATGGTAACAACTCATTACGCACGAACCGTGGAGATTGTCATTGATCAGCAAAAGACTCGAGGAGATATTCCATTGATACGCATTAAACCAAGATTTGCAGAGGGTTATATTATCCCTTCCGAATTTTCATTTCAAACATCATCTAGAGCAAACGAAAATTATCGTTAACTTATGGCAGCAATTCAACAATAGTTCTATCCATATACATTAAAAACCTTCGGGCATGATGACCAGAGGTTCCAGTACTTCAGGGCATATTCTCGCTACTCATCTCCCTCCACCCGGGAGAAAAAAAGGAGATGGTCCCTTGGTGAATCGAGAGATATATTTCAAGCCAAAGAATTCCAAGGCAACCCTATCTGCTCAGACAGCCTGCTCTCTTGCATTGATGGCTAGCACATAGGTTGATGCGGTTGATTTCGAGCCGGGAGAAAATGATATGATGGGCGATGATATGGCAATGGATGATGGAAATGAAAACATTGTTCCAACTCCTACGCCCAAATTGAAATCAACCATAATGGGGGGCACTTACCGGCTCAACGATGGCAGCCCTAACAAGACCAAAAGAAGGGGTTTCACAAAAGAAACTGACGCTGAACACAATAGCCTCTTTGCAGCTCAAGAGTAGGAATTCCAGACATCCAAATTAGTATGTTCTGGGTGGAAGTCTTTCACTATAAGGAAATGGTCTCTTGATGCTCCCAAAGATATATTTCAAGACAAAAAATTATTCAATTGATGTACCACTTTCATGTTCTCTGGATATATAATTACAATCTTAGGGGATGAGGACCAAAACTCTCACTAGTGCAAGGCATATTCCTACTACTCATCTCCTTCCACCCATAATGGACTAATTTGGGCCTCTAGAAATGTTCATGCAACCTGTGTCCCTGAAGTCTTTGACTGTGAGGAGGCGGTCTCTTGGTGTGTCTTAACTTTCGTCTTCTTCCTCATGGGAAGCTTATGAGAACTATCAATTTTACAGCGAAGATGGGTTCTTATGTCCTCCTGCGTTTGAAAAATTATGGCTTGCTTTCTTGTTGGGGTGTAGCGTTGGAGCGATGTCAGTGTCAGGAGTAGGAGTGTTGTTCACCTGCTTCAAGCCAAGGATTTATTCCACTGCGGAGCCAGTGTCCTATTTCTTTGTCGCCTCAGGTCTTCCGTAAGATATTGATATTGTGACAACGAACATTGACCTTCCGAGGAGAAGACTGCAAGGATTTCCTAGAAAAAAGCATCGTAATCAGTTTTGTATGCATGTTGAAGAGCATCTCGATGGCTTCTGCATGTTGCATATCCTGTGCATGTGTTTATGACAAATATGATCAATGTTTTGGTGCAAAGAACTCGGTCCAATTTCTATGGATAGATATACACTGCCCAATAATTTTTTTTTAAATGGATTTACTATTAAAAAAAATTCCTTGGAGTCTTGGTTGTTGCTTCTTTGATGAATTTAACACCTCTTCTCATTGGCATGGTTCGATAGTCTCGTAGTTCTTGAATATTGTATTGTCTTAAGTAATTCGATCTAATATGGAGCATTTAACAATTATATGACAATGCATTGTGTCGATCCCATTAGGCTTTTATGGAAACAAAAATGAATTTCAAATAGTTTCAAACCAACATTCAATTCTATTTGTAATGCAGATAGAACATAGCAAGACCAAATCACAATGCGACAGTCGGGGACCCACCCTAGAAATTTTGTTTTCATCTCGGCCTTGCTAAGAAAACAATTTCTTATTTCCCTTTCCCTTCCTTGATTCTTTACTCCAGAAGGGAACATTTTATTAATTGTCCATCCCCTGGCCTCTATTTCAACACTTTTTACTTTATCAATGAAATTACCAAATTTCTTGTTCGGTAATAAATAAATTAAAAAGAAAACCTGATATATGGTGGTTGTAATCAAATGGTACTATGAAATCAACTACAATATTAAAATTCAAGATCGTCATTGTTGTTTCTAGAGATGCAACTATTAAGCTTTAATTCTAACAACCCATCATGCAAGAAGTTTAATACTTAAGTTAATATGTCAAAGTCATGGAAGAATGTATCAAGAACACAATTACTCCCACAAGTTGTAATAAAAACTAATCTTCCACAAAGCATTTGCTCACACCCTTTTTAATGGTACAAGCACAATAGAAAACGAGTAAGTGGATAAAATATTGGACTAGAAAATGATGGTTTTGCAACAATGGGTCTTGTTTGAGACCAATTCCCGCTTACGAAAATTGCCCTTCGCTTTTCTATTTTCCCACTCTTTTATCCCCTTATTTTCCCTCTTCTATACTTAACTAAATTCCCTTTTCTTTTTCCCCTGTAGTTTTTTTTTCTGGTTACTTAGTCATTTTTTCCGAAAATGTCTTGTTGCGTGGGCTGGTGGATTCATGGGTTCACATTTTCATTCATGCTTTTATATCGTGATTCCGACCAAGCGCTTCCCCTTTCCATACCTAGCCAATTTTTCGATCGTGGGTTCTCGCCCAGGCGGTCTGTAAATTGCACTTCAATTGTTCTGTGACCTGCAAACAACACTCTAGCTTCTGCGATATGCAAATTTACTTCTAAACTCCCACATCATCCCCTCTTTCGTGTTACACATTTTTCACTGAAATGTTTCGATACATACAATTTGACCATCGGGGCCTCATGTCTCATCGAGAACCCTTATCACCCTATTTTGAATCTCGTCTGACAGCTTTCCACACTTGGCCATTTCTTGGAATCTCTTTCGCAGATCGTCGGGTTGGCGGGTCCATGAAATTTCCAATTTCTAGTTGTTGTTTCCTGTTCCCTCCACCTTCAGGCTTCTTTCCAAGTATATGAAATAAGTATACAACTTCTCCAGAAACATACAGAAAATATCTTTCTAGGAAATGGAGTATCTATTACATATTTGAATATATTGGCCCTTCTTTTCCCTCTTCTATACTTGACCAAATTCTCGTTTATTTTTCCCCTCTACTTTCTCTTTTTGGTTACTTAGTCATTTTTTTGAAAATGTCTCAATGCACGGGTTGGTGGACTCACAGGTTCACATTTGCACTCCTTCTTTTATATCGCGACTCCGACCGACCGCTTCCCATTCCATGCCTAGCCACTTTTCAGATTGTGGATTCCCGGGCAAGTGGGCTCTAGATTGCACTTCCATTGTTCCGTGACCTACAAACAACACCCAGACCTCCGCGATATACAAATTTACTGTCGGACTCCCACATCATACCCTCTTCCGTGATACACAGTTTGCACTCAAAAGTTCCAAGACTTGCAATTTGATCTTCAGGTCCTCACATCTCCTGGGGAACTATTTTCACCCCATTTTCAAGCCCATGCATCCTCTTTCCATATTTATCCATTTCTTGGAATCTCTTTCGCGCCTCCAATTCCATACTTACCCGACTTTTTCGCTTGCGGTTTCCCAGACAGGCGGACTGCACTTCTAGTGCTCCTTGACCTACAAACAACCCCTTGGCTTCCGCGATATACAAATTGACTTATAGACTCCTATAATAATAATAATAATCTATTTTTAAGGTCACGACCAAGCCACACCAAATTGGTGTATGAGACCCCCTTGTTTGTGGGACAAGGGACCCCTCTCCACCCAATGATTTGACTAGTAAAGTCTACGGAGGTATTCATACCCTACCCCCCTCTGGATTTGAACTTGTGACCTGTTAAGAGGAAACAAATGTTCTTAACCATTACGCCCACTACATCAACCCCTCTTCTGTGTTACACAGTTTACACTCAAAAGTTTTGATACATACAATTTTATTGTGAGGGCCTCACGTCTCCTCCGAAACCCTTGTCACCCTATTTTGAAGCTCGTTTGATCGCTTTCCACACGACCATTTCTTGGAATCTCTTTTGTAGATCGTCGGGTTGGCAGGTTCAAGAAATTTCCAATTCCTAGTCATTGTTTCATGTGCCCGCCACCTTTGCACTTCTTTCCAAGTATATGCAATAAGTATACAATTTCTCCAGAAACATGCAGAAAAGATCTTGCCAGGAAATGGGATATCTATTACAGATTTGAATATATTNCCCCAGTGAGAAGAGTGTTCAATCGACGGATAACACTCCCAAAAGCATGACATCCTGGAGCATCGCTCCAATGGCCCACCACAACAAGAAAGAAACTCATAATTCTTCAAACAGAGGAGGAGATAACAACCCTCATCACCGTAAAATTGATAGTTCTCACAAGCTTTCCATGGAGAAGAAGAGAAAAAAAATTGTACGGCAGGCAGAAGATCCTGAAATTGAGAGTGAGAACATGGAACTTGAGACTGATCTGGAAAGCGTATTCCACAACCTTAATCATCTCAAAGACGCGATCCAGCATAGTCGTCAAATGGACATAGCTAATACCAAAATTTTTGATGAAGATGAATCCTTCGTGTTCCAGAGCGTTGTTTTTTACAACGAGTCTAAGAAAATAATTATTGAAAAGAGAGATGTAAAAAATAAGAAAGGAAAATCTCGTTCAGAGGTTAACCTTGTGAACATGAGATCGTCCCAAATCTCTCAACTTCACAGAGCAACCAGAGATGCTCTTGATCATTCCATTGGAGGCATTGACGTCGAGAATGCCATACTGAAGGACCGAGTCAAGGAATTGGAAGAAGCTTTGATTCCTATGCCATTGCTTGCCAGTCCTTTAGAAATAGCCATGCCTACCACCCCTGCAACCAAGTTAAAAGGATCCTCCAACCTCCTCGCATCGTGTAGAGGATATGTGGAGAACAATATCAAGAAAATAATGGAGTTGATTGTTGAGGCGTGGGAAACATCACAAAGCATGACTTCCCTTGGAATGAGGGCACATACTTTGCTTGAACATTTGCAGGCGGATTTAAAAAATGAAGAACGTTTCTATTTAGACACTGTCCTTCCTTTTGGCATCCATGTCAACAACATGAAAGAAACGAGAAGAAGACAACACGGTCTCCCCTCCAAAAATCAGATCACTCAATTAAATACATGTTGGAAAAAGAAAGTGAAGAACCTGCATCTCATTATCCAATCATGTGAACAAGCCATATCAAAGAAAGAAAAATTATTCACAAAGATGACCAAAATAGACTTTTAAATTTCCAGGAATATGTAACATACAATAGTTTTTTTGATATATTTCAAATAAAACTATTTTTTATCTCCTTTTATATTTATGTGCTCATAAATTTTTATTTTCAACTATGTTGAATGTCAAGAAATTGTGTTTATTTAATTTGAATTATCTTTTTCTCGTGCATATCTTTTTCTCATGCTATGCATATAACTTTTAACATAGAAAAATGGATTATATAGTTTCAAAAAATAAATGGGACTCTAGAGCCATATGTCATTTACTGCATGGATACCACCTATGCTTCATGATGCTTGCCACACTTCTACTGTAGTTTCCATCTGCCTCCGCTACTTTTTCCCCATCCCTATGCATTTATTCTCAATTCAACCCGACAGGGACTACGCTCCCATGCATCACTTGTTATTATTGATAATACGATATTATGCAATAATAAAGTAATACATGAATAAAGCATTCATACATTAAAAACATAATAAAGTAATAAAAAATACATTAAGGTATTACATTATTACATTAAAGTATTAATACATTAATAATATATTTATACAATAATAAAGTAATACATTAATTAATAAGATAATGATACATTAATAAAATAATGATACATCATGTAAATTAATACATTATAATAATGTATTAACTCATTATTATAATGTTTAAATATTTTATAATTAAAGTATTGATAGATTATTAATTAATGTATTAATAAAGCACTAACAAATACATTATGTAATAAATTATAATAGTATATTAACTCATACTTTAATAATGCATTATCAATATCTTACTTTATTAATGTATTAATAAAGTATTTATACATTATTAAATAATACATTAATAAGATAATGATAAAGTAATACAGTATTATACAATAATAAAGTAATACATTGATAAGCTAATACATGAATAAAGCATTCATACATTAAAAACTTATTAAAGTAATAAAAAATACATCAATGTATTACATTATTACATTAAAGTATTAATACATTAATAAAATATTTATACAATAATAAAGTAATACATTAATTAATAAGGTAATGATACATCAATTTATTGTAATAATACATCAATTCAATTTATTGTAATAATACATAATGTAAATTAATATATTATAATAATGTATTAACTCATTATTATAATGCTTAAATATTTTATAATTAACATATGTATAGATTATTAACTAATGTATTAATAAAGCACTAACAAATAAATTATGTAATAAATTATAATAGTATATTAACTCATAATTTAATAATGTATTATCAATATCTTACTTTATTAATGTATTAATAAAGTATTTATACATTATTAAATAATACATTAATAAGGTAATGATAAAGTAATATATTATTATTAGTAACACATTATTATACAATAATAAAGTAATGCATTGATAAGGTAATACATGAATATGTTGATGATGCACTTATCATGTCTAAGGCTACTTTAGATGAATGGTAGGTGATCAAATCTTTGTTGGGTCGGTTCTATTGTGCTTCGGGCCTAAAAATTAGTCCACTTAAATCGACTTTTCATTTCTCCGGGATACATAGAGTTCTATTGGAGCAGTTCAAGTCCATATTTTCCTTTAATTTTGTGGAGTTGTCTGTGGGTTTTCGTTATTTAGGATAATTTTTAAAAGCGGAGAGGAGTACCTTTGAAGATTGGAGATGGATTATTGTTAAATTTGAGAAAAGGATTAAATAGTGGTGCAATCGATGGTTGACACTTGGGGACAGATTAATACTTGCTAAAATGGTTCTTGAAACTCAATCTGTATATTAGACGGCTCTGGCAGCTGTTCCAGCCTCTGTCCTCTCTAAGATCTGTATGCTTATATTTGATTTCCTCTAGTCGGGGGGTGGAAAAACTTAGGGAATGCACCTTTGTAGTTGGGAGACGATTGCAAAGCCTAAACACCTTGGTGGTTGGGGCCTCCAGAATCTCTTCATTTTCAATCATGCACTGACAACAAATTCATTGTGGCGTGTCATATTTAAGGAAAGTATTTGGCATCAAGTGGCTAAGGATAAATATTTCCCCTATTGCTATGTGGCAACTTGGTTATAGTCAGCTTCGCCATTTCATTCTACAACCTCGCAGATTTGGAAAAAATTGCTTAATTCCTTACCTATCATCACATGGTGGATTAGTTGGAATCCAGGGAATGGCTCCTCGATCTTGATTGGACTGGATAAGATCTTGGGGATTGACTACTCTTCCCTTTTATCCCCTGAGCTTTGGGAGGCTCTTAAGGTGAAAAACATTTGTTATCTTTATCAAGCTACAACTCAGGTGTCTTTGGGTTTTGTCACCAATCAGTGGAAATCTAATGTAGACTTAGAGCTCAGTGGAAATCTTGCAGTTGAATGGAATGCCTACTATCAGGCTCTCATTCTATCAGGGATACAACTACATTCAAAGGAGGACACACTGATTTGGACAGGCGGTGATCTTTCGACACTTATCACTGTCATAAATGTATAGAATGCATTGTCAAAGGATTATTGGCCAACTCCTATCACAGGTTGGCGCATGCATCTTTGGTCATGGGATATAGCATATAAGTTAAAACTTTTTATATGGCTGGTGCTAGAGAATAAAATTCTTACTTGGGATAACCTTAGAAAGAGGGGTTGGGCATGACCGAGTATTTGTTTCTTATGCTTTAATGCTGAGGAGACTAATACACACTTGTTTATTAATTGTTCCTTGTCTCAAACAGTTTGGTATACTTTGTCTACTATTTACAACTTTAATACCATTTGGGGAGGCCGATCATTAACTCAATGTTATGAATCCTGGATCTCGGTGGAGAAAGCCCAGAGGACTCTTCCTACTCAGACTTGCTGGTTTTTGTGGATGGAAAGGAACAAAAGCATTTTTTAATCCCGAACACCTTCTGTTCTGGGCGTTGTGTATTAGATCCGTGGCTTATTGGATGCTTCCAGGGCCCATCTTCCTCTTCCATATTCTCCAAAAAGGAAAAATAAACCTCTTGATATTACTTTTCCAAATATATGTTGGTTTGATGGAGCTTCACAAAACAATGGTACACTCTGTGGAGTTGGGGTTATGATTATGTCTGGGGGAAATACTCTCTACAGGTGGACTTTAAATTGTGGGATGGGTACTAATACTAGGGCAAAACTTCTCGGTGTCTGGGCAAGCTTATCTTTAGCACACATAATTGGTTTTGATCAGCTACAGGTATTAGGGGATTCAAAGATAGTGGTGGATTGGTTAAATCACAGATGCAATATTTGTGTTTCATCACTCTTGGGCTGGATGGAGAAGATTCGAATTCTTGTTTCACATTTCCATGATACCAGATTTGATCATATTTATAGGGAAGCGAATGTGGAGGCAGAAATACTTCCTAAAAAAACACTCCAAGTTCTGGAAGGGAGGATCCACTACAACACTTGGCAGGACGACCATGAGGGCATGGCTTTATATACGATCATTAATATTTGGGACATCTTTTTCTTCTTGGCATTTGTTGATCAATACTGATACTTTTTGTAATTTTGACATTAGTATCGTTACTGGATTGTCCAAATCAATATCATTGCATACCTGGAGTGTATAGAGGATGATTAGTAGGAAATCTGTGTAACTTTGGGAACCTTGTAGTGTACACAATAGAGTTTTTGTGGGTGATTATATCCATAGTTGAATACTACTCATGGGCTATATAATTTGACCGTATGTACTCTCTTTTGAGAACAACATATATATGAAATTTTCTACTGAAAAAAAAAAAGGTAATACATGAATAAAACATTCATACATTAAAAACTTATTAAAGTAATAAAAAATACATTAACGTATTACATTATTACATTAAAGTATTAATACATTAATAAAATATTTATATAATAATAATGTACTGCATTAATTAATACGATAATGATACATTAATAAAATAATGATACATCAATATTGTAATAATACATGTAATGTAATAATACATTAATAAAATGATGATACATCAATATTGTAATAATACATGTCAAATTAACACATTATAATTATAATAATGTATTAACTCATTATTATTAAGTTTAAATATTTTATAATTAAAATATTTATAGATTATTAAATAATGTATTAATATTTAGCACTAACAAATGCATAAAGTAATAAATTATAATAGTATATTAACTCTCATTAATGTTCAAATATATTAGAACTAATATATTTATAAATTATTAATTAATACAATAATGTATTAATAAAGTATTTATATATTATGAAATAATACATTAATAAAGTATTAAAACAGTGATAAAGTATTATTAATTAATACAATAATAAAGCATTAAAACATTAAAAATGTATTTAAGTTATAATAGTACATTAATATATTGAAGTAAGAAAGTAAAAATACATTATTAAATAAATATAAAACATTGACCATAACTATGACTATTGTTCAAAGTGATAGCCTATGCTTGACCATAAGTATGGTTAAAGTATGGTTAACTATGGTAAACCATGATTCCATGGTTAACCATGATTGTGACTATGGTTGACCATTAGAGTGGTTGACTATGGTTGAGTCTAATCATGGGTGATTATGCTTGACTATGGTTGACCATAACCATAGTTAACTCCAATTGATGATGACCATGACAATGACTATGGATGGATCATGGTTATGGATCACCACAAATAACCATGCGCACAACTATGAGTGGTGTACAATATATATATATATATATATGTGTGTGTGTGTGTGTGTGTGTGTGACATTGAGAGTTGTTCATCACAATGTTCGTGACATTGTGACATTGGGATATGTTCATCAAAATGCAATGTTCAAAAATGTTTGTGACATTGTCGTGTTGGGACATGTTCGTAAAAATGCGACATTGGGAAATGGTCGTCACATTTCGACGTTGGGAAATGTTCATCACAATGCGACGTTGGGAAATGTTTTAAAATGTTTGTCACATCAAGACGTGCAAAAATGTTCATCACATCACGACGTTGGGAAATGTTCATCATAATGTGACGTTGGGAAATGTTCATCACAATTACATTTGTGGAATCATCTTTTACTTTGTAGACAATGATTTATACTTTTCCTAAGGACATTGATAGCAAATCATCTTCAACTTTGCAGAGAAAGAATTATACTTGTTACAAGGACATCGATAGAAAATCATTCAATAATTTATACACCTATGGGAAATTTTCATCAAATTGCGACACTAGGAAATGTTCGTCACAATGCGACATTGGGAAATGGTCGTCACATTGCGACATTGGGAAATGGTCGTCACATTGCGACATTGGGAAATTTTTGTCACAATACGACGTTGGGAAATGTTCATCATAATGCAATGTTTGGAAACACTCGACACATTGTAGAAACATCTTTTACGTTTGCGACGTTGGGCAAATGGTCATGAGAATGCAGTGTCAGGAATTTTTTGTCACATTGCGACGTTCAAAAATGTTCGTCACATCGCGACATTGGGAAATGTTCGTCACGGTGCAACGTTGGGAAATGTTAGTCACAATGAGATGTATGGAATCATCTTTTACTTTGTAGACAATGATTTATACTTTTCCTAAGGACATTGATAGAAAATCATCTTCAACTTTGTAGATAATGAATTATGCTTTTCCAACATAAAATTTCTCAATATATTATAAATATATGTTGTTCTCTAAAAACAATACATATAACTGTCATATTACATCCATCAACCAGAGGCACTTCGAAGAGATAGGTCTTAACAATAAGACCTTCAAGTGCTATAGAAATATACATGGGCTCTTACAAGGCTGCGAAAAGTATCGAAGAGCAGCAAATAAAGCTAGTGAGAGGGCCCACCAGGCCTACACAAAGGACAAAAAACATAAAAAAAAAAGAATAATGAATTATGCTTGTTATAAGGACATTGATAGAAAATCATTCAATAATTTATATGTGTATTAAAGACATTGATAACAAATCATATTGAAATTTGTGGATGATGATTTATACTTTTTCTAACAACATCCATAACAAATCTACTTGATATATACTTTGTAGATGATTATTTATATTTGTTCTAAGAAGATTGATAGAAAATTAACTTGAAATTTGCAAATTATGATTTATTCTTGTTATAAGGACATTTAACTATACCACATATGCATCATATAGTGTATATATTACACCATGATAGAAACTATGACCATTAAACCATTATTAGAGTTTCATCCATTGATACATTTTGCATTTTCTTTTTATATATTAGTTCTAGTGGTATTCATTCTTAATGTCTGTGATAACGACCTTCCCGAAAACATTTTAAAAAGCACAATTTTAAATTGTTCTTCTTGAAAACACTTATCATTCAATTACATAATATTATTAATCTCCATTTCATTTGCATCATTGAATCAATTTTACTTACATAATATTATTAATCTCCATGGTATAACACAATTCACAAACTTTTAAGAAATTAGGTTTTCTATATTATGGACTAAAATATATAAGATACATTATAAAGTAAAACGAAAAAAATCATAAAAAACTTCAAACAACCTTTATACACCATTTCATTATCAATATAAATAATTAAATATACAATTTAAATACACAATTAAAACTTAAAACTTTAAATTATTAAAAACTTTAAACTTTAAATAATTAAAACTTTAAAAGATGGATGCGGGATTCATAAATTGCATCTCCACATTAAACCCTACATAATATTATTAAAACCCTAATCACTATTTAAATAAATATAAAAATTCAAACAACCTTTATACACCATTTCATTATCAATATAAATAATTAAATATACAATTAAAACTTAAAACTTTAAATAATTAAAACCTAAATCTTAAAACTTAATTAAAACTTAAAACTTTAAAATATGGATGCGTGATTCATAAATTGCATCTCCGCATTAAAGCCTACATAATATTATTAAAACACTAATCACTATTTTATTTTGTAATTTCGCCGACATAATATTTTTAAAATTCTAATAAAAAACTTTAAATATAATAAAAAAAGACTACATAAATTCATTTTAATTTAAGTTTAAAACATTAATAAATTTTCACAAACCTACTACCATCAACCATTTATAGACACAATAGTCCAACAACAGGATAAAAAACAACAACATATATTTGGATGAAAGGAGCAACAGTTAATTTTCATGATCACACGGAAGGAAATAAAAGAATTCTTACCATTCTCAGCAGCCTATATTTTTGCAAAATATTCCAGTTCTAATACATAATCTCCTTCTACAGACTATTAGTTTAAAACACCTATTTCTAGGTGTAATACTTGTAATCTTAAAACCGATTTTTCCTAGGATTTTCCTCACGACAGAAAGTCAGGGACTTTCTATAGATACCTTCCTTCTCTGATACATATACTACACCCATGAGGAGTTGTGCTCCTTGAAGCACCTAGAGAATGTAATTTTGTCTCTTCAGATGAATAAAATTACGTTTTTTCCATGGAAAAAAAAACATTAATAAATTTTATTTTAGTCCCTAAACAATGAAAGGATAAAAAACTTGAATAAAAGTACCAGGATGTGATCACTATTCATCCATAAAAGGACCGCATAAATGGAATCCTGGTTTATATGATTATATATCTCCATGCTATTGATTGCCATTCACATATTCTTAAACCTATAGCAGAAATGGAATCGGCATGAATTTGGACATCATCTCACAATTTGAAAAGATTTTTTTTGCGAATTTGTATATCATCCCAATTTTATATTTCACGCATTATGATCAATATTTGAAAAAGAGGCAAGAACTTTGAATAATACCCAAGGCCAAGCTCAAGTCTCCATCTTGATCATTCATAACATCTTAATCATTCATAAAGAGAAAAAAAATTCGGACAACTAATAAACTAATACACATTCAATAAAGAATTAGATGATATATACATAAACTAATGCACATTCAACAATGAATCAGATTATATATACATAAACTAATACATATTCAATAGTGATTCAGATGATATATACCATGATTTGCGACATATATAATAAGGAAGTGGTTGATTAAATGTTTGATTATATAGTTGATTCATGATCACACACTCCCATCACGGGAAAGACTTGAAGCAACAAAATTGATAGGCACTTGGTATTTAAGTATGGCCATGGTGAGCAACAACAAGTAAGCCAACCCCCGCACGTCTTTGCTTATTCAAAGCGTAAATGTCAAGATCAGTAATGGAGGGTGATTAGAGGGAAAGCGTAAGAGAGTGGATTTCTTGACACGAAGAAGAGAAGATCTCATACAATATTCCCTCCCAGCATATCTTTATCATTCATGTATCTATATAACATCCACTCAAACCAAACAAACCACAGAATCAAACCATCAATCATTGTTCTTTGTTCCTTCATTTATTTGAGCTTAAACGAATATGAAGAACACTATGTCTGACAACAATTTTTCATCACCACCTGCAGGCTTCCCTAAAGGAAATACTCCACCAAGCTCAATTATCTTGTCCTCCTCATCTCTTCATGAATGAGCATGAATCCCACAACCTTGCATAAATCAAGAACCCTGCGCATTATGAAAAATTAAAAACACTAATTAGAACTATATGAAAAATTACTTCTAAAATAGAATGGAAGATAATAATAAACATAAAAACTGCAAAACTTAATTCAAACAACAACAAAACAAAAATTTGAACTACAAAAGATAAGGGCTAGGGCGTAGGTGCAGGTTCAGGGAAGAGTTCAGTGCTCGCTGTTTAAACCATGGGTAGGGGAAGATATATGCATGCAAAATGCAACTAATCATATGGTAGAGGAAGTGTGCACGCCAGACAACCACATGTGCGGCATGAAACCTGTGAAATTTGAAACTCATGGCAAGCGTGGCATATCCCTTAATTGAAACGATGACCATGGAATGCTTCAAATTCCAAATCTTTTCTAATCACTAAACTAATCACTAAACATGACAATGAGCTAGTCATGACAGTAATTTTTAAATATGATTATGTAAAAGTAAGAAAGTAAAGACATAAACGAATGCCTTTATAACCATGAAATAATATGATTAAGTTTATGCATGAATCATAACCATTCATTTATTGTGACAATGAAGAATGTTCTACCCAAATTTAATCATGTCCACAAAAATCTCATTAAGAATTAAAAACCTATTAAATGTGCCCATTTCCATTAGGTATACGCCTATCGGTGTAAATACAAGAATATCAAAATAATTTAAATATGGTTAAGGGTGGATAATATAATTAATTACTTTTTATGAAAGGAATAGTTCACTAGTTATGCTTATGAAAATACAAAACCAACTTGTCAATATAATTATTCTAACTTGTAACACCCATCTAAGATGTTAGGGAATTAACCATTCCTTAAATACATACACAATAACAACTTTGTTTTAACATAATTTCATTGATTTTCATTTACACAATTCTTCTACATTTGCTCAATGATAAATCTAAATAACATGATGAAATAAGTAATAGGTTAACTCTAAGATTTAGAACTTAAAACAAAAGTATATAAAAATATCAATAACAAAATACCACCAAAAAATACCTCCTCCTTAGTTTGTCGAACCTCATCATTGTAATGTAGTCATGGGCGCTTCCAAGCATTCTTTTCCCACTTTCCCAGAGTGAAACAACGAAATCCTCCCAGCCAACTAGGAGCCTAGCCGACTTCCTAGCTCCAAGAAACCTTTCAGTTTCTTGGCCCTCCGTGCCCGTGACTCCAAGAATAGCAAAGCACAAATGCTCAAAGAAAACCATCATAAGAAATATATCTTCCAAGAATTGTCCAACCTCTCAACCCCTTCAACCTCTCAACATCCTCTCCTATTTATCAAGTTTTCATTTCCCCTTCCCAAATCTCCTCAACCACCCTCATTATTAACCATCAACCTCCCTTATCTAGATTTTTGGGAAAAATATAAAATAAAACTAAAATATAAATGACTTGCATAAAACAACAATAAATAAAATGCAAAGTCTTTCTTCTCATGCTAGCTAATGAATGCAATTTTGACAATTTTCCCCAAAATGTACATGACAACCCACCATGATCATTTAATTCATCATACCAACCATCAATCAAGTCAAAGAAGGTATTTAATGCTTCTAGATATTTTGTATGCAATATAATTTACAAAGTCAATAAACATTCAATTAAATAACAAATAATCTAGTTTAATAATTAATATATTAATTAATTGTACTATAGTGTACATGTGTAGAGTATGTGTTTGTAGCTAGCGGACACATATCTCATGCATGTACTAACGATAAACAACCACTACCTCTAGTGTATAGTTCCTATATGATCACGCCAATGCATGCAGGACAACTGATCAAGTAATGCATAATTTAATAATCTTAACGAACAAAATTACAATAATTCATCAATAACTCATTATCACACTTAAAATATAAAAAGGGAATCAAAAGAGGGTTTTAAATACGGTAGGAATGAAGTGAGTAAACAATAGTGGCACATATAATCCCCAATCAATATTCTCAACTAACATTGAAGCATCCTTCCTTCCTGGCCTACTTCCATCTTCCATCCTATCCTTTCCTCTATTGGACTAAGATGGAGCGTCAACTATATTGACCTAACTCCATATAGAACCCGTAAGTGGAAGTGTCATATATCTTGACCAAGATTCCCCAGCAGGAAACTAGCAGTCACCATCACATATCTAGGGGAGCGTGACTTCACACAACCCTCCCACAACTCTAGGTTTCAAAGGATAAACGGTGGGAAATACCTCCACTGCTCCTCATAGAACTAGGGTCAACACCCTACATCAAGTCATACTGTGCAACTACCGTTCTTAGAGTCATGCCATCAAACAACCACTCTGGGAAATTTGGCATCCTGTCAAAACCACACTTACCACAGATCATAGCAATATTTTGAATCATAGTTTAAATAACAAGTATAACTTATAGCATATACTATCTTCTTGATGTCTAGGAAATCCAAGTTATCTTAACACTAAAGTCATTTGGCTATCACATAGCTCATCAACTTGTATGTTAGTTTACCAATAACTCTTATCCATATATATACACCATAATTTAATATAAGAATCCATATCTGTATTGACATTCAATTAAGAAATGTATGTTTATTCTTATCATGTCTTACATCTGCTATGCATTCACAACATAATATTTGAACTAGTATCTATGTACCAGAATCCACATTTTAACTTGCATGTTTAAACGAATCAAAGAGATATCATCATCATTAGCATATAATAGTGAAAATAATATCATGCAACACATAATTAGTTCAAGATGTACATATCTCAAATATATATCCCAATCTAACTAAGTAAAAAAAAATGTTAAGAATTTAATTACTAAGATGAGTAAACAATAATGTTATAACTGGCTAAGGCCAATATATGGGGCATTACATACACCCACCCTTCAATAAACTTCGTCCCGAAGTTATGGTCATTTTCAATCTAAGGTAAAATTTTCATGACACAACTTCTACGTGTATTTTACGATAGCAAACCCTATGCTATACTAGTCCCATTGGACCTTCACTTGGTTAAAAATAAGTTGGGGGATATTAATACATTAAAGGTGACTACCCTTATTTATCAAACACCTTACTATTCCCCAATTTTATTTTATTACCATTCATAATTAAATTAATGAAAAGACCCACTTCTCTTATAGATTTATTCTTCCTAACTTTTATATTAAAGTATAGTCTATTAGTTTGACATCCAATTAGAATCTTATCTCATTATTGGTTCTTTAGTTAAGTGAATGTTATATTGAGTTCCATTATAATTTCATTAAGTCATATGCACAATCCCACCTAGGATATCTTGATAATTATAAACAATCATTATTGACTTTGATTATCGCTCTAGCTTGACAATACATATGTCATCACTCAAGAGGTTGACACTCAATTGTTTGTTTTGTGTGTGTGTGTGTGCTTAGGTACAATGACTAAGATACAACTAATTGATTGTCATTTGATGTCATCACTTCATGGTTTATTGGTTATTTTCCTCAATCTCACTTTCCTCTTAAGTAACAAATTTTAGATCTCAACCAAGTTGAATGTCAAGTATACAATTATTTTCATCATAGTCGAGGAAAATCATGTTTTCTATCAAGAATACACTATTACAAACATCCCTATATGTAAAGAGCACCATGTTGACATGTGGGATAGTGAACATTTTTAGATAAAGATAAGTTTTCTAAAAGGTTCCATTCCAAAATCAAGGGGCACCACCTCTTCGCAAAACATTCTTTCCAAGGCACATCGACCCCTTTCATGGGCACTCTCTTCATATTCAATATTCAATCATATTCAGTAGCTTGGGCACATCTTCCACATAGGCTTCATCTTTAACATATTTTTTTTTCTTCATCAACTAGTATCTATTAAGGTAATTATCACTCCTCTTACTAAAGTTATAGATCCTTCATAACATATACCTGAACTCCACTACTCTAGTATAATTAAATAAAAATCAACAATTAAACACGATTTGAACAAACATCACGTTGATCGATGGGCATTGATCCATAAACCCCATCACACATTATGATATACATAAACATATTATCATGATGTTTCCTTTTGAATGTTCATATAAACGCAAAACTAAACATAAGCACCCACTACAATGTTATGTTGTCAATATCATCTTAATAACATAGATAATTGATTAAATACAATCAACGAATCTTATTATGGTAGACTTGACAATACACTCTCTCTAGGCTCAAGACTCTTTCCCGCTCACTCTTAAGTATAGAAGCAACCCAAGTGCATAAACTATGCTCCAAAGATAGTAAAAATTCAATGGTACACCACACCAAATTATCCATTAACTATGTAATATTTTTCTAATCAATGGTAATTTCCGTATGACCTTCCCTTTCTAGAGAATAAGTATCACTAGAAAAGTCTCAAATCTTCTCACATACACATCATATAATACCCAAAAATTAGGAGTAGGAATCATCACTAGTTTCCACTCTTAACATAAACATTATGGTAAATTTAAAATTTGTTGACCTTCTCATGAAAATAACCTCTTGTAACAATGTTGTATCCTTCACTCTTACAACATTACTAAGGTTAGATCATCTTTAAATGTTATTGTACAAGCCATACTTAGGATTGATAAGGTTAGATTGTTTCGTATTATCAGTACAAACCATGCTTGTGACTATGTTTTCATTTGAAATCAACTTTACTTGAGGTCTTCCACTTACTTACAAAGTGGAGGATAACCCCTAAGTCATTCATCACACACTGTTTCCCACATCAACAAATTATTTTCTAGGTTACAAGGTTTGTTTCACTACATAACTCTTAATCTTAAAACATATCAAATTGGACTTGGATTGTTTAAACAAGTTTAACCATAATGTGCATTTTTAGTTCTTTATTCCACACTCTAAAAATTTGATTCTCCATATGTTATAATATATGTTATTTTTGTTTGCTCTCTTATTTACATATATATTAGAATATATGTGTTATCTAACAAAGATATTTAAAGCATGTATTCTACAAAGAATGGATAATGTTAGGCTACATGTTTCAAGCATGTAGAAAGTTAGAAAAGTAAGGTGAAAGTTCAAAAAAACTTTGGGAATAAGTTAGAAAGATAAGGTCGAAAGTTCAAAAAGACTTTGAGAATGTCTTCAAGGAGATGTGTCTTCCACATCACACTTACCAAAATGAAAGAAAACATAATGTTAACTATGCAATATAAAAAGGGAAGACATAAAGAAGGTAGATAAAGTGACTTCAATATTATAATATTAATTAGGAAATGAAATATAACATATACTTAACTATTTATATAAAAAAAAAAATTTAAAACAATTATAAGGCATGACCCAAGGATCATGATGCAATAGAGACCATGTCATGATTATTATACATATGTATACTTATTTCAATTATTTCTTCTTATACATATATATTTATAATACATGGAACACATTTTTTTTTTTGAAATTATTTCTACTCATGTATATGTCTATTTCCAACACACACACACACACACACACACACACATATATATATATATATATATATTCTTTTATTAAATCTCAAAATATTTAAAGTAAAACCTCCTTTTTTTCTTATCTATTCGTATTATTTCGGCATAATTATTATTATTAAATCGAAAAAATATTTAAAATAAAAATATATGTTTTTATATTGATTTTTTTTTTAATTCAAAAATATTTAGCATGATATATGGAATGCAACAAGACAACAACACATTGAGCCGCAGAGTTGTGAAGATTTAAAGAAACATTTTGATGGAGCTTTCAAAAGTTTAATCTCTCTTATGGGATTCTTTAAAAATTTAATCCCAACCGATGGATTCTTAGATGGATTATTTAAAAGCTTAAATGGTTAACTAAATGATTTTGTTACATTAAATACATACTTGAATTAAAAATAGACTATTTCAATGTTATTGTTTATTAATTGTTTTGCTTGTTTGCCAATAATGTCTCCCACTTCAAAGCAAAGCATTTCCCATCTCCACATATTAAAGCAAAGCACAATCATGCTTAGTGGAGGTACTTGTTGTAGTTAAGATCAAATTGAAATTTATATGTTGTAGTCATTGATTGATACGTAAAGATTATACCAGTCTTGTCAAACAAACTTTATGACTGATATTGGGTGAATTGAATTTGCAGATTGATACGTGAAGATTATAATAGTCTTGTCAAACAAACTTTATGTCTGATAGAATTGAATTTCCAGGGTCCATCGATTAATTGAATTTCCACCCATATACAGATGATTTTGGCTTGCACTCTACGTAAGGTATTAAATGGTTCGTGATATCATTGTTAACCATTCTTTAAAGAAATTTTTATATTTGGATTTCTATCCAGTGGTAGTAGGGAATGGCTGAGTTTATTAGATTTCTTTCCTTATATAGATTGTGGTGTAGTCCTATTTCCTTCCTTTACAATATCCTGGTTTTTTTTGTTTTTTTTGGTTAATTTATGGAATCATGGGTGATACCTTTAAGGTTTCAATATGTGAATTTTATTTTTATCGCACTTTATAATTACATTTATATTAACACTCAGACCTTCATTTGCAAAGATCAAATATAGAGAAACCATTACAAATTCACTATACAATTCAGGATATAAGTTGGAAATACAACTCAGGATATAAGTTGGAAATTTAATTATAGATTGAACCTCACCTACCTATGTAGATAATTATGACACCATATTAGAGATAAATTTATGGATAAAATATCAATCAATTTTTTGTTTTTTGTTTTTAGTTTCCCTACTTAGTTCCGTTGAAATTAGGAAATGAAAATTACGACAGGGAATAATACCCCACACTACCGCTTTAAGGATACTGCAAGGAACAACTCCCCATACTATCACGTTAGCGTGTGGCTCGAGATAGGACTATCTGAGATCTTTCTTTCACCACTATAACTTTATCCTCTCTTATCCTCTGGTTAAAGACAAAACATAGAAGACTTACTAAGGTCCAAGGGTACCTCACATCTTTAGATATTATTATTTACCTACCGCAAGGAACAACTCCCCATACTATCACATTAGTGTGTGGCTCGAGATAGGACTATCTGAGATCCTTCCAATCATCATTAAATATTTCCTGGTTTTTAGGTAGATTTTAAATGCAACATGCAGATTGTCAATGAGCCTTATCGCTTCTTTAACTTTCATACAAATTCAAGGTTTATTTAGTATCATTATTTTGTTTTTAAGAGTATCTCATGAGGGGCGGCCATCTGTTACATTTCCTTTTCCTCCAACTGACATAATATGGAGCACTTACAATATAAATACTATCAAATATACTTTGTAAATATTTCATTTACAATGCACCTCCTTACATATCTTCACGCAACATAAGTAAACCATGATGTATTGTTTAGTTTTACTTTTATTACAAGAAAAAGTCAAATACTCCTTCAAGGCACTTAATCTGGAAATCAACGTGAAGCTTCTCTGGACATGAAACTATTTTCAGTCTTCTCTAGATACAAAAATGTCATCCGTTTGTCCATTATTCATTTTAATTACACTTACATATTCATTTATTCCTTCTATCAGGCTAGTGTATTTAGTTTATTCCTACATTTCTTTATAATTTAATCTATCAATTTTTATTACCATTCTTTTACTACCTCCAATTGCTCTGTTTAATGGAAGGGAAAGATTGGTTTCAGAA
>SNQJ01S0145343.1:8637-21561 GCA_010110895.2 Picea sitchensis | reverse complement strand
AAAGCATTTGTTTCTTCCAATGAAATGAATTCCTGAGTGCGTCTACAATTATTTGATTCCTTTTTCTTCATATAGGAAGAAGGTGGGGGAAATGAGGGAGCACTACTTCTGGTCATGGCAACTCCCACATGGAAAGCTTCACAGAGGTGGAACCATCGACATTTTTTTATGGCCAATTCCTGCTTACTTGCATTAATGGCATGAAGCATAACCCACCAGTAAGAGCGTTGGGAAATTCAGTGGTGTTTTGCGGATCATGGTGACATGTTTAGCGTATCCTTCGGTTGTATTTTCCAAGATCCCTCCTTTAACCTGCCTGGTAGGAACTAGCTTCAGAAATGGATGGTGTAGGATCCCCAGGAAATTATTGACTGGTTCTTCTTTTGGCGGAAGGTCTAAGAAAATGGGGGTTCCTAATTGTCTGATCCATGGTGTTGGCGGAGGAGGAGGATGTGCAGGGTTTTGGGAAGGAGCGGATGGTAGTGATAACAATCACTTTGCATTTACCAAGGGCAGTTTCAGAAAAGAGGATTCAGTGCTTTTGATTTTGATACAAGAGATAGAGCCATTGGATGTGAGCCTTATACAAAAAGATGTATCTGCAGATACTTTGGATGCGATGAAGAGGACCATATCTGGAATGCTTGGATTGTTGTCATCTGATCAGTTTCATGTCTAAATTGAGGCTTTTTGGGAGCCTCTTTCAAGGCTCCTGGTTTCTTCCATGATGATTGGGTACACACTAGAAAATGCAAAGTATCAGATTTGCCTCCATAAAATCCTCTACATGTTTGAAGATTCTTCTTGGGCCAGGCAAAAGGAAGAAACTTTTGACATTAACAATCCAGAGGCTTTGGATGATGGTGATCACAAAGACTCAGACTTGGCCAAGGGTAATCAAATGACATCTAAAATGGAGGTTGCCTCTGAAGATGATGCAGGCCTTCAGGAGTTGGACATACCTGAAGGGCTTGGTGAATTATCTTCTGAAGCTCAGGACTATATTTCAGGCATATTGGTGGTGAATTTGGTCTAATAGACCACAGATTATGCTAGATTCTATGGATCTAGGTCTGGGTGTGACATGATACATGGCTTTAAGACGAGCTCGTGGATTTGGCTTTTATAGATACAAAAAAAAAATTGGTAACAACATTACTTGAAGAAGAAAAATCATGGAGTCCTTTGACTATTCGAGGTATTTTATAGAATGCAAATGCAAGAACAATAAATTCTATGTTTCCAAATATGTTTCATGCCCATTGTACACTTCCACTTACTCTTGGAAGTGTTTCTGGTTCCTTAAGGTCAGCCATGAGATGACATGGAGCTGGTCTACGTTCTCTAAGATCTCCACTAAGGTGGGCCAATGAACCAACAAAATAATTCATCGCAAATTTCTACTTTCATAATGGACCTTCCTTCTAAGAGAAATGGCCAAAAAATGTTTATCAAGAATTAATCTGCTCTTTTTCTTTTCGTTTCTTTTTTTTATTTTTCACAAAATTTAAACTACCCACAAAGGAAATGTGCAAACTACCTTCATTTTTTTTTTTACCACTTTGTTAAAAAAAAATTGATGTGGATAATACAGGAGTAAGTTTAGCTTTATTTACTTAAGAACATTGGAAATTAAGTTGCTTTAACAATAAGTTTGGAATTTCCTCTAATATTGTGCCTGTGGACAGATTTTGATTTCAATGGGAAGAAATTCATGTTAAATGTAAGTGATTTTTATCCTCAAAAGATTTCATCGATTTAATTTTGTCTAAATCCTAGAGAATGCCTTTTTTTTATTATTATTATCTTTTTAGTCTTTTTTTTTGCATCTCCATCGACTTTGCAATAATAATGAAAAGGGGGCATTTCCCTTTTACAAGGTTGGGTTTAAGATAGCGTTCTAATATCCTTCTTACCTTGCAATTAATTACTATTTATTTATATTAGTACACGTAAAGATATTTATTTATAGTATTAGATGCAATGACGACCCTTTGGTCCTAGATTTCGAGCCTAAGCTCTGATACCAAATGTAACACCCATCTAGGATGATAGGGAATTAATCATTCCTTAAATACATACACAATAACAACTTTGTTTTAACATAATTTCATTGATTTTCATTTACACAATTCTTCTACATTTGCTCAATGATAAATCTAAATAACACGATGAAATAAGTAATAGGTTAACTCTAAGATTTAGAACTTAAAACAAAAGTATATAAAAATATCAATAATAAAATACCACTGAAAAATACATCCTCCTTCGTTTGTCGAAGCTCATCATTGTAATGTAGTCCTGGGCGCTTCCAAGGATTCTTTTCCCGCTTTCCCAGAGTGAAACAACGGAATCCTCCCAGCCAACTAGGAGCCTAGCCGACTTCCTAGCTCCAAGAAACCTTTTAGTTTCTTGGCCCTCCGTGCCCGTGACTCCAAGAACAACAAAGCACAAATGCTCAAAGAAAACCATCATAAGAAATATATCTTCCAAGCATTGTCCAACTTCTCAACCCCTTCAACCTCTCAGCATCCTCTCCTATTTACCAAGTTTTCATTTCCCCTTCCCAAATCTCCTCAACCACCCTCATTATTAACCATCAACCTCCCTTATCTAGATTTTTGGGAAAAGTATAAAATAAAACTAAAATATAAATGACTTGCATAAAACAATAATAAATAAAATGCAAAGTCTTTCTTCTCATGCTAGCTAATGAATGCAATTTTGACAATTTTTCCCAAAATGTACATGACAACCCACCATGGTCATTTAATTCATCATACCAACCATCAATCAAATCAAAGAAGGTATTTAATGCTTCTAGATATTTTGTATGCAATATAATTTACATATTCAATAAGCATTCAATTAAATAACAAATAATCTAGTTTAATAACTAATATATTAATTAATTGTACTATAGTGTACATGTGTAGAGTGTGTGTGTGTAGATAGCAGACACGTATATCATGCATGTACTAACGATAAACAACCACTACCTCTAGTGTATAGTTCATATATGATCACACCAATGGATGCAGGACAACTGATCAAGTAATGCATAATTTAATAATCTTAACAAACAAAATTACAATAATTCATCAATAACTCATTATCACACTTAAAATATAAAAAGGGAATCAAAAGAGGGTTTTAAACATGGTAGGAATGAAGTGAGTAAACAATAGTGGCACATATAATCCCCAATCAATATTCTCAACTAGCATCGAAGCATCCTTCCTTCCTGACCTACTTCCATCTTCCATCCTATCCTTTCCTCTGTTGGACTAAGATGGAGCGTCAACTATATTGACCTAACTCCATATAGAACCCGTAAGTGGAAGTGTCATACATCTTGACCAAGCTTCCACAGCAGGAAACTAGCAGTCGCCATCACACATCTAGGGGAGTGTGACTTCACACAGCCCTCCAACAACTCTAGGTTTCAGAGGATAAACGGTGGGAAATACCTCCACCCCTCCTCATAGAACTAGGGTCAACACCCTACATCAATTCATACTGTGCAACTACAGTTCTTAGAGTCACGTCATCAAACAACCACTCTGGGAAAGTTGCGCATCCTGTCAAAACCACACTTACCACAGATCATAGCAATATTTCGAATCATAGTTTAAATAACAAGTATAACTTATAGCATATACTATCTTCTTGATGTCTAGGAAATCCAAGTTAGCTTAACACTAAAGTCATTTGGTTATCACATAGCTCATCAACTTGTACGTTAGTTTACCAAGAACTCTTATCCATGTATATACACCATAATTTAATATAAGAATCCATATCTGTATTGACATTTAATTAAGAAATGTATGTTTATTCTTAGCATGTCTTGCATCTGCTATGCATTCACAACATAATTTTTGAACTAGTATCTATGTACTTAAATTCCACATTTTAACTTGCATGTTTAAACGAATCAAAGAGATATCATCATTATTAGCATATAATAGTGAAAATAATATCATGCAACACATAATTAGTTCTAGATGTACATATCTCAAATATATATCCCAATCTAACTGAGTAAAAAAAAATGTTAAGAATTTAATTACTAAGATGAGTAAACAATAATGTTATAATTGGCTAAGTCCAATATATGGGGCATTACATAACTTGTCAATACAATGATATGATTTTGTATATATACTATTTCATGAATATTCTTGAGGGTCTATGCCAATTATCCAACATTATTTTACTCTAATTATCCACCAACTATATAGTAGTATTTATTCAATTAATACAACCATATTATATTAATTAATGATTTCACAGATCAACTACCACATAGATCATATTCAATGAGTAAGGTCGCATTACATTAATTAATACTTTTGCACACTGACAACTTAGTGTGCCTTATTTTATGGCCACATTACATTAATTATCATCCCTAAATTCCTTACATTACATTAATTATCCTTCCTTGGTACATTATATTATATCCTCATTCACATGTTTTGTCCTTGAAACATGAGTATAAGCCATAAAATATGATCATTTGAGTAATGTGGTCAACTAATGCCAAGCACAAGCATCCATACATCCTAATGAAATTCATGCACATGGTTCAATTTTGGCATTGCCATATCGATATTGACTATGACCTCTCATTTGGTTCCATGTTATTAGTGTGTTATTCTCATAGCCTTAGTCTAAACTTTATCAAATTAGTTATTTTTCATTTATTCAAAATAACAAGAAGGGAAACCAATATTTTTTGTTTGAAATTTGGCAAAAATAATTATGTATTTGATGGAATTGTAGGTATAAATCGTTAACATTACAAAATTAGGTTTCAATGGGAGTGCTCAAGGGAATTGAATCCATTTCTACATTAAAATCAAGGATTCCAACCATCCAAAATTCAATTTCAACAAAACATTTATGGTCGAATTATGGGGATGGAAAACTAGAAAAGGTTAAAATCGTAAAATGTTTAGCTTTCTTCATTTTGATATCCCTACTCATTGCTTGTATTCCTCCATGTACCTCTATATTGGATGCTTTGTTGGTTTTGTGTAAGTTTAGAATAGGTCTATTGATGCTTACAATCTTTCTTTGATGAAGGTTGTTTCTCATGGTGGTGTGGGTGGTGATATGCAACCACCTTAGCTCATGCTTAGATCTTGGCTCTTTATATGACTCTTCTTGTTGTTCATTTATTGAATGGTGCTCTGTAATTCTTCTTCCTTTTTATGCCCTTCTCGGGGCTCTCCTTTGGGTGCTTTTAAAGGCCCTTCTTTTGATTTGGCTGAATATTTTGCAATTAGTTTCTTGCAATGAATTCTTCATATTTTTCCTAGGGATCATGTTGTTTAATAAGATAAATATCTTGCAATATGATTTTATTTTTATTTTATCAAAGATTTATAAATTTCTTTTGCATATATTAGTATTAATGATACCCAATGAGCCTATCCGAAGATAGCCAAGAATAATATCCACATCATCTATATCTGGAGCATTGAATTTTGATTGCAAAACATATTGAAGTAATTTTCAAATCTTAAAAAAATTGAATATTCTCACCTTCAACTTGTGTGCTCTAGATATGCTTCGCAAGACCCTGCAATTTTTTAGTTAAGTCAATATTGATAAAATTATGCTCGTTGCTAGGTTTATAGAAATAATGATCTTCTTTTGTTAAATACATCCATCGTGAATTTCCAATTGGGGGTTCTGCGGCTGGGGGAAACCCTATCCGCATATGCCCACCACCGTATCTCTCTCCGGTGTGGATTCTCTCTTAAGCTAGACGCAGCCACCATCTCTCGACTATCTCTCTCCCATCGCAGTTTCTCTCTTTTTCCAGTTGCAGCCGCCATCTCTCGACTGGATACTCTTGGCTCCTCGCACGATGGGTTGTCTCCTTATGGAGGACTGGGGATCTCTCACAGATCCGAGTATTATTTTCACTCCGACTTGTTGCATGTTCGTCTGGTGACCAAAATCCTTTCCCTGTATGGCTGGGGATTGAACATTTCGATGCACACAACCTCTATTTGCTTGGTCGTTTTGTTGGTGTTAGCTCTGGGAGCAGATCCATTTTTGGTTTTGAGATGCAGTCTTTCTTTTGGGTACTCCTGTGGGGGTGATGCCTAGGTTTCTCTTTCTCAGATCTGTGTTTTCTAAGTGAGGTCCTTGCTTTATTTTGCTCCATTTTTGTGGTTACTCCCTCCGGGTTCTTCGGTTTGTTCAGGGTTTGATTTATTCTCAAATCTTGCTCCTTTTGGTGGTTGTTGATGTATTTTTCTATCTGGCGGGGGTTGTGCCAGAACTTTGAGGTCCTATCCTTGGGCGTGCGGTGTGGTTCTGTCGCCTTTAGGTCCATGGAATGGGTGTGCAGTTCCTGGTCTTACTGCTGTTGGTTGGGGTCTTCATCGATGTCGTTGCTTTTGGTTATGTCGATGTGAAGGTTTTCATACCTCTCTGACCTGGTCCATCCGACCACCAAGGATTGTTTGGATTTTCTATTTGGAGTTTTATTCTGTGACAAGCTGTCTTGTACCGGGTTTCCGACCTATTAGGGGTTTCTATCAACTCCTGTCTTTTCCTTTTGGCTCTCCAGCCAGTTACTTTGTGTCCCTTTGAGAATTTCTACCCAGGATTGGGTCGTGATTTTGGCACCTACATAATGTAATTTGGTTCTCTTTGGATGAATAAAATTACGTTTTTTTTTTCGAGGGAAAAAAAACACCTCCATCAACCTGTAATAGGAAGTTTTCAAATGGAAACAAACCCCCAATGATCCCTTTATCTTGTTGCATGGCATGATAAAACTTCTCTAATAATAAGTTATCATATTCTTAATTTGGAAGTCTTAATATGTTATTAAGTAGAAGTGGCATCCTCCATATTGGCAATGTCATCCCTTGGACTAAGGTATAGATCATGTTTCCAAAATTTTAGAGATTTGGAGTTAACAAATTTTATGGATTCTTCGATATTAGGGTCATTGATTTCCCTGTAAGATGTGTCTTTCTTGTGAAAACCCCAAAAATAAACTAGGGTTTTGAAGAAATAATTTATTTGTTTATGGAGCTCCTTTTGTGCAGTCATGACTTTTTAGACGAAAATTTTAAAATGGTCATAACTTCTTCAATATTAATTGGAATCACTATTATGCCACCAATTCACGAATAACACCCAATTCTACTTATGTTGGCATTAATGTGATTGCAATTTGGTTCATAGACAAAGAGAAAATCATGTTGCAAGAAGTTTTTGCAAGGTTTAGGATCACAACTCGAAACAATTGTAACTTCCACAATACTTTGCAAAATCACTATTCTGACCCCAATTTGCAAATGACACAACCACTTTGTTTTTTCTCACATTTGTGCAACAAAAATCTAATTCATAAACATAGAGAAACTTGTGTTGCAAGAATTTTCCACAAGGGTTTTTGCAATTGCAACTTGAACTCATTGTAACTTTTACAATACTTTCCAGAATTGCTATTATTACCCCAATTAAAAAATAACATAGAAATTCTACTTTTGATGGCATTGGTGTGTTCATAATTAATAAGGCAAGAGAAAAAACCAACCACAAGAAAATCCAAAAAAAAAAGTTTACTTTCCCTTGGTTAAAGATCTACGTTTTGGTTCTTTTTCGAGGATATTATTAGTTTGATTTTGTCCGAAATCCGACAAGAAATTGTTGGATCTGCATATTTGAATGGTTAAGTGTGTATAACCAGAGTGCCCTAGGGGTTTTTCAGTATGCTACATCCATTTATGTATTTAGAAATGCAATTTAAACAACACAAAATTACAATTTCGCCCAGATTTATATCACCCGATTCCGACAAAAAGTGTCAAAATGTAGAACATTTAAACAACGTCGTTAAAAAATGATTTGATACCATTTAATAAATGAAAGATGTATTATAAAATAACAATTAATCCAATACAATAATAAATATAGGAATATATAGATTACCATCCATTAAAATATTAAAAAAAATTATTTTAAATTCTTAGATGGAAAAACCAGAGGAGTTTAAATGTTATACGATTTGGATTTTTTTTGACAATTCATGGGAATCCAAAAGAATTGTTGGAATTACAATTTTTAATAGCTGAATTTACATTTTTTATTGAAAAAAAGGATTCAACACCCTCAAAAAATTCTTTACTAATTATGTAAACTCAACAATTAATATTTGTGATTTCAACAAATTTTCTAAATTTTTAAATACATTTTAAATAAAAATGATTGAAAATAAATTACCCAAAAAATCCAAATCTTAGCATGTTTAGATGATCTATGAAAAAATCAAACATTTTCCTTAAAAAAAAAATCATTATTAAAATATCCATAATTAATGAAATTTAGAGAATGGGCCAAAGTTTTGTGGAGCCTCCCCTGGATGGGGTGCCACGTTGCAGAGCCGAGCCACGCGAGATAACGCCGGGATGCACCATTAATACATCCACCGGCGACCATCCCCTCAGCAATTAAACAAGCATGAATTCGTGTAGCAAAATCCAGGAGATGAGCCCCTTCGCTCAAGTGACCGGTACAGCGCACCAACGCACTCGGAAGCAAGCCTTAATGGCCATGGCAGTCGTTGTTGTCCTCTTCCTTATCACCCGACTTGACAGCATTGAGCGACATTCGCTTACTGCAGAGTCGAATGCAGAGTTGAATTTAGCGGAGCTGCATTTTGTAGACCCATTGGAGCTTTGGAGCAAAGCCTTCCACCCGCAAGGAACCTTGGTCATCTCCAGGGTCTTCATTTAGCCCAGAGCACGAGGTAAGCCGCGTAGATGTGCATCTTGGTACACAACCGAATCTCGCCGGCAGAGGTAGAAGAAATTCGAGCAGGCACTAGCCATGGCGTCCTTGTGAAGACGCAGGAAACCACGAATGCCTCCAATGGCGTACATGGAAGAGATCACCCTGGACGAAGCCATGCAAAGCTATCTGAAGCTCCCTCTGTTCACAGTCCCGGAAAATTGGAATCCACCCACTGATTTTGGCATTGATGACAAGATTTTGCCTTCGGGCAAACCGCTTGGCTCCAGTGCAACTCGCCCGGCAGAGGAATTCACCACCTGCTATGTTGAAGAAGAGACCCCGTCCTGCGCAAAAGGAAGCAGAGATTCACCCCCCAATACACCTATGGAGGAGGTGACCCAGCTATCCAAATGACCGACACATCACGACAGCACAACACATGCAAGTGAAGGATTAACGGGGCCAATTCCCTCAGCCTCTGTTGACGGAAATTGGCAGGACCAACATCCTTTCACCAATCCGGGGTACCTAGCTCTAATCTTTGATATGCGGAGCCTGTTGGACGATCAAATCTTTCGCATCGCCCGAATCGACCATCGATTCAACATGTTGTTCGTTGCTCATTCCAGGACTCTCCCTAAACGACAATGCCCTATGTGCGCACAAGCTTACACGTTTCCAGCAGGATGGCGACGACACAGGGACGAGGAAGAGCCGACCGGATAAGAGGTTCAATGATGTTCTTGGTTAGCAATCTTTTTTTGTTTCTGAACCAGGCTTTCGCCCAGTTAGATCTTAGCTATTTTGCAACTAGGTTTTCAGCACACAGATTAAACTTAATGGCTAGACGTCCTGGTTTCCTTCGGGCAGGACTGCACTCTGATAGTTTTGTTTGCTTGGAAACAAATGGCATAGGATTCCCAACTGTCTCGGTTTCCTGTTTAGGCGGGACAACTGGCATCGTAAACAGTCTCTGTAACTTGGCAATGATAATATAACAGGTTCTATCCTTTTTTACTTAAAAAAAAAAAAAAGTTTTGTGGAGCCTCATTAAGTGAAAAGAGAAGGAAGTCATATCGAAGGATCTTCCATACATGAAACTTATATTTAAAGGTTAAAACTTTCATATTAACCTAGCTATCTTTTTAATAAAATCCTTCAATTAATTTTCGACTTTCTCAACTATACATTTACTCTCATGCATCCAAATGCAAATTTAGTCAAAATCACAAATTGAGATTCATGTGATTGGATTGAGAGCTTTAATTTCATTTTCCTGTAAAATACCGTGCTCTGAAGTCTGAACTATCAACTTATTATGTGTGAGTTTAGCCCCATGGGATAGCGCAGTTGGTGAGACGTGCATATACTCTCTCGATTTGGGGAGAGGTCACGGGTTCGAGCCTTGTGTCCCTGGGGTTGCGGTTTAGCACCTCATACCATCCACGAAGTGGGGAAGTATCGACTAAGCTTCCCGCGACATTTGTTGTTGAAAAAAAAAAACTTATTACATGTGAGATTTAAGACATTGAATGCAAAGGTACATTAAGAGAAATTTGCTAACCTTGGTTAGATTTCATTCATTTCACATATCCTTGTCAAGTCATTTTCATATAGATTTCACGAAAAGTTCAAGGATAATGTTTTTGTGGGGCAGTGGAGGTGATAGGTAGGATGTACATTGGGTATATCAGAAAATGAGAAATGGAGGGAGAAACCTACAACAATGGAGGCCTTGGAACATTTCCTAGGTAGCCTTAGAAACCTGCTTCTATTTTTTAGGCAGTCTTTTCTTCTCCATTGACCATGGAACATGCTAAGGAACCTGTAACCTGCAACAAAGGAGGCCTTGGATACCTTTTGGGAGCTTCTTTTCTTCGGGAGGCCTTGAACTTGTGTGTAATGTCTTTAACTTTATATTACTGATAACAACTCAACAAGAGGTCTGTCTAATTGTATTGTTATGTATTTTCACTTTTGATTCCATGTTGGAACCTGCAACTTGCAACATTGGCGACCTTAAAACTCCTCCTAGGCGGCCTTTGATACCTGCATCTCTGCTTCTACTATTTAGGCAACCTTTACTTCTCTGTTTGTCATGGAACATGCTAAAGATTCTCCAACCTGCAACAAAGGAGGCCTTGGATACTTTTTGAGAGATACTTCTCTTTGGATGGCCTTGTACTTGCCTGTTTCCTTTTCAACTTTGTTTTACTGAGATCTTGCCTGCTTTGGTTTTCAACATTGTTCTACTGAGATCTTATCTTATTATCATTTTTCCTGTTGGGAACCTTGAGGAACTTGCATTGAATAGACTGAGCATCACTCTGGCCTGCTTCTCTTATCACACTACTTATTCCATCCTTATCTATCTCTAAACTCTAGTTTCACTGTTGGACTGACTTACTAACCTCATACTTACCCTGCCAAAAGGATGACCTCACTTACCTCTGACCCTACCATCCTTGAGATCCACTCCGATGGAGAGGGATGTTAGCGAACTAATGGCTGACGATGCCCTCTGGAATAGTGAGGATCTCTTTGCCTCAACAGATGAACTGGTTAGACTTGCACAACCTTCCACCTTGAGTCAGAGGCTCTCACACCACAACTGTTCCTCCTCTGACCGCATTGCCTCCTTATCGACCCCACTAACTTACCCTACACTTTCCCCAACCTCTCGACCATTAGTACTAGACATTCCCCCATCCTCCTTGGCCTTCTAGTCTCGTCTGCCCTCTCACTTGCCTCATTACCCCTCAACTCCCCCCTCTCATTCTTCCTTCCCTAACATTAAACCACTAGACCCTCCTATTACCTCAACCACTCATGGCTCTCTCTCTAACCCAGAACAGTGGAAGCCTGTGGGCTCTTCCAGGCATAATACCCATCCTGGTGCTACAACTAGAATCCGCTCAAATCTACAGGCTAGACCCTGGTGCACAAAAAAAACAAAGAGGAAAATGGTTCTTGGACATGATATCGACCTTGAGGACTCTGTCTCCTTAAGTCTCTGTGCACTAGTGGGTAGGATATCATATAAGCATCTTTGTCGACTTAACCTTACAGATTGGGTTCAAGCAACTTGGCGGCCACTACTGGGATATACCCCAGAGATCTCTTACCTAACTCAAGGTTGGCTTTGCTTTCGTTTTAATACTCCGGAGGAAACTTCTTCAATACTGGACCAGCTCTGGATCCTGGACGGCGACAACCTCATGCTCAAGCGTTGGCGAATCAGTTTTGATCCCTCCCATGACTACTTCTAATTGAGACACCTCTGGGTCCTCCTCCCAGGACTGCCTCTACACTTCTGGAAATTTGAAATCCCTTGAGGCTATTGGCTCTGCCCTGGGTCGCTTCATTTGCATAGACCCACAATCACTCATAGGCCCGACAAAGAAAATGGCAAAAGTTATGGTGGAGATCGACATACACGATGGATTGTCGAAATCCATTGATATTGAATGGCGTGGACAACACCTAGGACAAACATTGGACTACCTGGGTATTCCCTTCAGGTGTACTCTTTGCAGACTCATGGGCCACCTTAGAAATGCTAGCCCGGGTCGATTGGAAGTGACACAATCGGAGGAAACTATGCTTGAACTATCCTCCAAGATGGACCCCCCTGTTGCAAACACCCAGCCTACCTATCCAGACTTTCCAGACCTCGAAGAGCCAACAGCCTCAGACACAATCACAGGTAAGCTCAAGACCATCTGCCCTCATTTTTACTCCTCTCTTACCTCTTGGGAATTGGATCAAATGGACTCTGCTGCAGCCCGGATTCTGGGCACCATTCTCCTTGAACTGGACCCAGCTGAGACTGAACACTCACTGGTTGCTTCCTCCTTACACAGACCCTCGAATCTGAGCTCTGCGCTCCTCGACTCGAACCCTGTTTAGACTGAACTCCTCTGGATGTCTCTTCCATACTCAACCCCTCCGGTTAGCGAATCCCTCTCTCCTCCCCTTCGATTTCCCCCCCTCTTTGCACTACCCTACCTAATCCACTCCCTCTGTCCCTCCCCTCAACCATTCCCCCTATACCCGCCTCCTCCATCACTCACTTCACGCCCTCCACAACCGACCCTGGCTTCCTCCTCGAGATTTATTCACTCTTCTTTACACACCCCTTTCTTGTCGTCACCT
>SNQJ01S0145342.1:0-24106 GCA_010110895.2 Picea sitchensis | reverse complement strand
AGGGGGTCAGCCAAATTAGGTTTTATCAGAAAACCCTCACTCTCCTCTGCAATCCTAAAACTTTCACACTCCTTACTCTTTTGTTTCCTCGGATTTGTTGTTTCAAATTCACCCATAGATCAATTTCTAACTTAGAAGTTATTCAATAAAGTTGTGTGTATTAGAATTAGAGGCTTCTTGAAGTGCATTTATACTTGTCCATATGACTTTTTTCCTTAACTTTAGGGTCGACCTGTACTTTCTTGTTATAACCACTTTACCCTTTAATTAATGACTTGTAGCATCTTGTTATAACCGTTTAGGGGTTTCTTAACCATTCTTTGAGGATTCCAACTTCATGACCTCATAACTCCTCAACAATGAGGATCTACATGAGCATCTTCATGACCAATCCTTCTAATCTTTCTCTCCTCATGTTTCTCTCTTGATATTTCTCTCCTCATGTTTCTCTCCCCCCTTCCAAAAAATGCAAACACTTCATATTGTTTGAAAGATATTTCTATGCTCTGTAGAGTTGTTTCTTAGACTCCCCCTCTTCAATATTCATATTTACTAGGAGTCTCCAAGTTTAATGGCTCAGAAAATATCTGCTCTGATGTAGATTAATCTTCCTCTTTTTCTATGGATTCGTCATTTTCCTTTTCAACCTCTTCCTGAATTCTAACATCTTTTTTTCATTTTCTTCTTGAATTTTAACATCTTCCTCTTCATGCTCTTCCTAGATTCTGACATCTTCCTCTTTGCCTATAGGTTCATCATGATCTTGCATTGCTTCAAATATTGTGAGTGTGATCTATGGGACATGGTTTTCATTCACCTACTCTTCTTGTTTTTCATTTCTTCTCCAAACCTTCCTGTATTTGACATTAGTGTTTTCTTTCATGGGAGGCTCTATCACGCTTCTACAATTTTGAGTTATGTGACCATAATTGTGGCATTTGTAACATTCAATATTGGAGAGAGCCACATAACCATCTCTTGTTTGAACATTTCTTCCATATGCTTTGAAATGTACATCTTTATGTCCAATGTTAGTACATGTAAAACAATGACCCAAAAAGAAATTTCGATACCTGGGAGTGAATGAACTTCTTTGTGGTGTAGTCCTTTTCAATTCCTGCCTTGGTTGATCAGAATCTTCTCTTTGGTTGTTTTCTTCACAATGATTGAAGCTTCCTTGTTTCCTAAATGTAGAAGTTCTTTTATATTCATTCCTCTCTAACTCTTGATGACCATGATTCCTTCCTTTGAGAACTTCTGCATAACTCTTTTGTTATGATTCTTTCGTAATGGAGCTTGAACATTCCTCAAAATGAACATTCATGTATACTAGTCCATATTTGGCATTATGTGGCCTTTGATTGTTGAGAATGTTTTGTAATGCTTGAGAAATTTTCAATTTCTTGTTGAGCTTGTTGAATTCAACTCTCAATGTCACAACTTTTTTTTCAAGATTCTCACACTCTTTTTCTTTCTTTATCATATGGATCTGCATTACTTCTTTCATTCTATTTCCTTCTTCAAGTTGGGTTTTCAAGGAGATGATTTCTTCTTTGAATGATTTGTTTTTATTCCTTTCTTTCTTCAACTTAGTTAAATCACTGATTAATTCTTCCTCAATATCCACATCACCTTCTTCTATGTTTCTTTCAGGAGTTCTTTTCTTATTTTTTATAGCCATAAAGGGTCCTCTTTATGAATCACTATAATTTTCATCATCTTCATCAGATGAGGTACTGTCTTCTCTTGAGTGGAGATTTTTCTTGAAGGCTTTCCTTTTATCTCCTTTCTTGTTTCCCTTTTGATATTTATTTTCTTTCTTGGGATCTTCTTCTTCATCACTATCTGACTTCTTAACATAAGGACATTTATTTGCAAAATGACCAATTTTACCACATTTAAAACATTTTAAGGGAAGCATGCATTTGTACTTGTCGGTTCATCTCTTCAACTTTCTTACAAAAATGGTTATTTATGCATCTTCATTTGAATCATCGTCACAAATGAAATTTGGCTTTCACTCATGCTTTTTCTTCTTCTTTATCTTTTTGGATTCTTTGAAAGTCACTTCCTTGTTGGATGGGTTCTCCTATTATGTTCTCATTTCTTAAGTTGTAAATATTCCATGTAGCTCATCCATGCTCAGTGTATCAATAGTTTTTATTTATTCTAGAGTTGATATCTTAGGATCAAATCTCATTGGAATAAGTCTTAGTACCTTTTGAATAATCATATATTCTTCAACTTCTTCTCCCAATCCTTTAATTGCATTCATTGTTTCATCAACTCGTAAAAATTAAGCTGCAATGTCTTCATGTTCCTTCATTTTCAACTGTTCAATTTGACCTCTGTAAGTCTAAAGCTTGGATGCCTTGACTTTGACATCTCCTTCATAAACATTTTGAAGTTTGTCCCAAATCTCCTTTGTAGAATCACAATGCATAACCTTGACGTATATTGAATCAACCAAGCCATTCAAGATAGCATTTTGATCCCTTGAGTTGTTTTGATTGAGTTTGTTTCCATCGTTATTTTTTGAAGGAGTGGCAGGATATTTGTATCTGTCTACTATTGATTTCCAAACATCAAATCCATGTGTGTGTACATATGTTTTCATCCTTCTACTATAGAAGGCATAGTTATTTCCATCAAACTGTGGTAGTCCAATCTTAGCATATTCCATGATCTTCCTTCCTATGGTTAAATGTTTTTCTTGGAGGACCCACTCTGATACCAATTGTTGAAATATTGAGTGGGGGGTGAATCAGTATGAGCAATTTTTACCACTTTTAATCACAATATATATAAAATTCAACTCTATCAGCAGTATTCAATAGTTTATCACTTATACATTCAGTATAACATTACATCATAAACAATATCATTCATCAGTGCATAATAAACAACCACAGATACATAGTACACTACAATTTATTTGGAAACCCAAATGGGAGAAAACCATGGAATGTTTTCTTATATATATCAAGAATACATTCATAGGAAGCACCAAATTCCCAATTCTCTAGCACCAACTGGAAGGAGGCTTTGACCCCCTATTTACAGGCTCCAACCTAAAGGAAGGTACAACTCCTTGAATTATATATCTACAACTAGAAGGAGGCTCCAACTCCCTAATTTACATACTCCAACCTGAAGGAAGCTCCAACTCCTTGAATTATCTAGCTCCAACCAAAAGGAGACTATGACCCCTTGATTTACAGGCTCCAACCTGAAGGAAGATCCAACTCCATGAGTTCTCCGAAACCAACAAGAAGGAGGATACAACCCCCTTTCCTTTCCCCATCCAACCACCCTAAAATATAAGTGTAGAATCAAGTTTTCACTACCACTTATACTGTCACTGCCACTTTCACATAAACTTGTAACTGATGATCAACCAATCATCCAACCTGCCACAGTCCTTGTCACTATCACTGTCTCTATCTTTGATATACCATCATCAACCAACTATAACCAGATCCACTCACATGGATACCAGAACCATCACTAAGATGTGCATCGAACCATATGCCATATCACG
This sequence comes from Picea sitchensis, assembly GCA_010110895.2. Lineage (NCBI taxonomy): Eukaryota > Viridiplantae > Streptophyta > Pinopsida > Pinales > Pinaceae > Picea > Picea sitchensis. Next base: position 20,565 of record SNQJ01S0145342.1, on the reverse strand, counting down.
CATGTCAACCAAGTACCAAAACATGTACCATGTACATAAACCATGTACAAAAACATTTACCATGTACCAAAACCTGTACCATACTATGCATCAACCATGTACCTGTACCATACCATGTACATCAACCATGTACCAGAACCTGTACCATACCATGTACATCAACCATGTACCAGAACCTGTACCATACCATGTACAAAAATATGTACCATAAACCATGTACTATAAGATGTGCCTCATCCATATACCATATTACTCATGATATGTATCAATCATTCCATACACAATATACCATAAGATATCATTAATGAAGTGCCTCAAGCATGTGATAACATCACCATGACATATACAAAACTAGATACCAGGATATCCAAGATATACATATAACTATGTACCATGGTATCATCAAGATGTGTCTGAACATGTACCAACATAAGAAAGGTATGCCTCAAGCATGTACCACAACACCCAATTCATGTACCTAAAGCATGTGTCATAACCTCATCAATAAGTGCCTCAAACATGCATCAATATCACCAAGAGATGTACCTCATACATGTACCAAAAATATGCCTCACACCATGCACATAAGATGTGCCTAAAGCATGTTCCAGTGTCTCAACAAGATACCAAAGACATGCCTCAATCATGCACCATAACATCACCAACATGTAACCCTCAAAACATGCATATAGACATACCTTCAAACCTATAGTTGACCTGATATACAAGATCTCAAACCTTTAGCTCATCCTCAGCCTCACTAACCTGGTACAAGCATCCTCCTACATATTTTTCTCAACCTCACAGGACTAACCCATGCATCACATAGGGCCTCGCGGGACAAGGGTCATACAACCCATGAGGGTGCCTTGGGAGACACCAGTATCCTGACCCACAGGGCTCAACCAAATTAGGGTTTATCATAAAACCCTCGCTCTCCTCTACAATCCCAAAACTTCGGCACTCCTTACTCTTTCGTTGCCTCAAATTCTCCATTTCAGATTCATCGATAGATCACTTGCTCACTTAGAAGATATTCAATAAAGTTATGTATATTTGAATGAGAGGCTTCTTGAAGTGTATTTATACTTGTCCATGTGACGTCTTTCCTTAACTTTGAGGTCGACCTGTACTTTCTTGTTATAACCACTTTACCCTTTAATTAATGACTTGTAGCATCTTGTTATAACCGTTTAGGAGTTTCTTAATGATTCTTCAGGGCTTCCAACTTCATGACCTCATAACTCCTTAATTGAGAGGATCTATGTGATGTACCACCTGTCATTGGAAATGGAATGTAGAGGACTATCCATCTATGAGTGTGTTACATGCATTTACATTGTCCTTCGTTTCCTTATTTCTCAAACAAATTTGGGCTTTATAACCACACCTCTGGATATTCTTGTAGACTTATTCAAATGCACTCATCACATCTATTGACTTCAATGACAACCAAATATCCAACAATAGATAACATAGCAAAGTATAGTAGAATTTCATTTACTATATTTTCAAAGTTATAGCCATAGTTGAAGGATGCAAGCTCCAAATTCAATGTCATCTATGGAATTGAAAAGGGGACATAATAGAGTGTTTCACATCTAGATTTTAGACCTATAAAGGGAATATCGACTAAGCGACAGTTTGTACAAGTTTTCTCTCTTGAAAATGGACAAAAACCACAAGTTCTAGAAATTCCACCATAACTCTGTCTTGGAAGGTCCAAATTGAATGGGATCAATGGGATCCTGTATATGACATATAAAAAAAAATCCTATAAAAATTTCATTAATAAAGGATTTAATTGGTGAAGTTGTAACAGTTTTAAGTTCAACTAGCAAAGAAATCCCCAAAACTGATTCTTTACAAGGGTTTTGAGGAGACCTTAAACTTGTTTTCCTCTATTTGTAGCAAATATAGATTTTTGGGATAGATTTGTGTATCGACATATATGAACAAAGATATTAGTTGTTAGGTGGGTAAAACTACGGCTAGGAAACATACACATAGAGAATACAAGTGGGGCCATAATTAAATGCCCTTGTATACCTCTACTAGTCCCTGGAGAGTATTATTGTATTAGACAAAATCTAAAAATGGTTTGGATCTTCCATGTACCCTAGGGTATATTGGAATCCCAATAGATATAATCAGACTATACTTAAATAGGCTTTTGTCCATCTGTCTCTATAGTACATTGAACACAACACTCAAGGATATCACCTTCATATGGTTGGGGATTCAGTAGTAAAACTAAGGGTATCATTCATCCTCATTTAGAACCATGAAATATCGACTGAGTACTCCTATTGGAAACCCAATTTTATCTCAAAGAGCAATAGAGCCTTGTTTATTTTGTATCTTCGGGATGTATTCCCACAAGAGGCCAAGGTGTCAAGCATATGGGAATTTTCGTTGACAACAGATTAGCCTTTCGGTTTGGTGAAAACCCCCTTGAATTTGAGTGGGATCTTCATGGGTTTGGTGATGGGATTTGTTGGCTTATGTTGGGGCTTCACAACCACAAGGAAATCCTAATTTTATGTTGACTTGTGGAGGGGATTCTATGGTGACCCCCAAGGATTGCATATAAAGGAGAGATTTCATTGTGACATCTCGTTGTATCATCATAGAAGAATGGAGTTATAATAAGTGAGTCTGCACTTGTGCTAGGAGGCTTGGTGATTTCAGCAAAGGGACATTCTGCTAGGGTGGAAAAACTGGCCCAAGGTGGAGGACTCCCTATCTTTTGTTCTTAGTAGGGAAAGGAACACCTTGTGTGTGGGAGAGAGAGACAACCTCAGAAGGAATATATTGTACGAAGTGGAGCGAGTCGTACGAAGTGTCCATACAGTTTTTCACATGTACGCAGGTTGCTAAAGGAGAAGTTGTGTACATCTGTAAAATCTCTTTTAGGTAGGGACAAGTCCATACAGGATGACATCATATGACATCAGCAATTCATATAAGTGGTCTACAGTAGATTTGTGGGTAGAGGATATTCCCATAATATCGTTAAGGTTTGGTTTCTTTTTTGTATATTGGAGGAAAAGTTTGTCCTCAGATTTGGTAATTTTGAAAGGACTAGTTCTCTCTTCAGATTTGGTAACTTTGAGAGGACTGGTTTTGGTCCTCAAATTTGGAGAATTGGATGAAGTTACATAACTGAAATATTATGTCTCTTGTGTATTGATATTGGCTCTTGACCAAGTTTTGAGGATCCTTGGTCATGTTTGACCTATTTTTGGGACTTCGATAGGCTGTCGAAGGCAGAGCACAAGACAAAGTGGAGATCGCGGGATCTCGGCCCCTCTTTAGGGATTTTTGGGTTTTTGGGCTATGTAACGGGTATGGGAATGTCGTCCCATTGGTTTACCCATGCTTAGGCCTATTTTGTAATGTATAAATAGAAAGCTAGGCAATGTAGGTAGAAACCGATGGTTGAGTGCTAGTAATGGCTATGTGCAAGAAGACGTGATTAAGACTTGCAGAGCTAAGTGTAAGTCATTTGTAGTGCTTTGTGCACAGATTGTGTAAGGATTTGTGCCTAGATCTACTTGGGGAAGGAGGATCTAGTGAAAAGCGCGCAAATCTCCTGTCCTATGTGGAGTAGGGTTATGATGCTTTGTGCCTATAAGACGCTTGATAGAAGATAATAACATAAGAAGAGTTGGTGGACGTAGCCCCAGGGTGGGGGTGAACCACATATATCTTGTGTTATGGTTTCTTTGTGCACTGTATTGATGTGTTTATTTGTTTACTTGTTTAGATGCTCTGATATAGATGAATGATAGATAGATCTGTTGATGCTACATGCTTAATAATATGGATGAATGCTAGATCTGACCTATATGGATGTGATTAGTGCTTGAACATACTAGATGTGGTTGAATATTGCGATGCTCTATAATTAGGGTTTTGTCTGTGAAGTAGATACTGGTTTAATACTGATGAACTGTAATAACTAAGTTATTTGTTAAGGTGTTACAATCACAGATCTGTGTCCCAGCTACAGTTGCATACATCTGAGTCCTGCAACCACCCCTGCTTCTACCTCGGGTAAGACTTCATCTGCTTCGTAGGTGTTGCCGAAAGGGACGATAGTTAGGGTTTTGTTGGTGTGTTCTTGAGTGTTGAACCCTAGGTCTTCCCCTGGGCCAAGAAACTGAGACCATGACAAAATCCCAGAAGGAATCAAAGATTGTACTATTACAGATGGAAAAAACCCTGAATGACCACCGAGATACTAATATATCAGAGATATTAAAAGAGAAAGAGCAAATAGAAGTAAGAATAGGAGACTTCAACATTGACTATATTCTGGATGAGGAAACACAGGTGAATATAATGACAGAAAGAACTTGGGAAATTTTAGGAAAGCCTGCTATGATTCCTTCATTGGGAGGAATAGGATTATTTAGAGGAAAGTTTATAACCCTATGTGGAAGAATTACCTAGATATCTATGAGTGCTCATGGAACTTCGACAGAAGAATATTTTGAGGTTGTTAAATTTATTGAGAACAGTGCCCCATTTTCTATGTTACTAGGAAAATCTTGGATCGGAAAGAATCAGGCCAGAAGGAAAGAAGAAGAAGTCTTAGAGCAGAAGAAGCAAGAATTGAAATATTTCATGACTAAGAGGATCACACACTTGATTGAAGAACAGGAGGATAGATCGCAGCTATTTATAACCCTGGATGTCGAAGTTGGAAGAACACGGGAAGAATCACAAGAGACTGAAACACCTACCCCAGATAAAGAAGAAGTATTTCCCTTGAATCCTAGGAAAGAATCTCAATAGAGTGAAGTTACTATGCCAAGAGGAGATAAGAATCAGAATGGAAAGAGGAATACCAAGACGAAGCTCACTGGAAAGAAGGCTAGAAAACTAAATAAGAAGAGATCAAAGATCGAAAAGTCAAATAAGGTTCCAAAGGGAACTTCGCAGAAGGAAAATTTTCAAAACAAGAACTTCAACGGGATAGAAGAACAGCGCCACATGGCACTTCGCCATGGTGAAGAAATATAGTTGTTGGAAATAGTATAACCATTAGACTGACGCCCCGAACGGGTAGAACAACATTTGTGGTTAGAAGGCTCACCATCAGACCATTGGGACCGCATTGTAACAGACAGAACTGTATTAATGAAGGTCTCTTATCCGTTGGAGAGATCTATTACATTGTTGTCTACTTATTCTGTCGATTGTTGCACCGATAACACTTTTGTGAATTGTATTAGAGAGAACTCATTGCTACCGCGTTGTGATTAGTAATATCAACACTAGTTCTATTGTTTTGTGCACTCATTCATTCATCTGATATAAGCTTGTATGTCAGACGAGCTCAGTGCCGCAGAGAAAATCGTCAAAGAAGTTCTCATCGATATCATGGCCGAGAAAGTAATGTCTGCAAGTATTCAAGCGTCCTTGACGAGAGGAGTGCAAGCCTCTCCCTCAACCACTTATGGATCCAGATCATCCCGAGTCATCAGACAAAAGAGATCCAGGCACAGAGATGACCTAGAAAATGTGAAGCTAATCTTGACTATCTTACCTGACTACATCCCTCCCCTGACTGACGCGGTGAGTGGTGATAGTGTGCTGAGAGATTTCGAGTACACCATGGTTATTGCGTACCTCCTGAAAGGGATACGTGCAGTTAGAGCATAGCAGGACAAGATCGCAACGTTGAAGTTCAGTGACTTTAACTTAGCAGACCACAAGAACCATGGTATGCTCGCCCCATATAAATACTTGACCTGGATGAAGAGGAATAACTTGAAAATAATCCCCCATCCGTGGAAGATGAACCTCGCACAGTCCACCCTATTGAATGTAATGAAAATTCCACACTTTGGAAGTGTTGGCAGCCAATTCGCATTTTTATACTGTCCTTATAAACTGCCTACACCATTGTTTTGCAACCCTTGATTTTCATCGCAATATTTGAATAAAAAAGACACTATTATTTCGTGCATTTGCACACTTACCTTTGTTCTCGTTTTCACGACTGCAAGCGTGAAAACTTCATTTTCGAAGTCACATTAAAATCATCAATGGATTGTTTTGGTTACTCTTGTCTATGTGTTTATTGTGTTTCCAATTTAATTGTAGTCGCACAGTTGGCAAGATACCAAGATCTTTACTCATTTGGAATTCTTTAATTGTTAATATGACTTTGTTTTTACAATACTGTGATGATATCCTTATGGTCGAGTTTTTGATAGATTGGTGTTTTGAGGTTCTATAGTCTTTCATCGATTTCTTTGACACATTGGTTTCATGAAAACACATTGACGTTGTGGTAAGACCCTCAGTGTAATCATTTAATACAACACATATTCGATATGATCGAACCCTTGGTGTTGATTACGAATCATTGTTTTGGTTTTAAAACTATGCTAATACTATTGCTTGTGCAAATGTTTGGTCGACTTACCATAGATTTCATTAATTGTTTGAATGGCATAGTTTTTGACATATGCAATAGTGATTTGAATCACTGTATGCGTCGTCGGTTGTACTGTGGGAAATGACTGTTTTGCATGGGTTGATCTAGCTCCACCACCTTCGCACATTTGGTCATTAATGCCTTCCCCCTATCCCGGGTTAACTCTGTTGTTTTCGGGGAAGCCCGTGAGCATATCGACCCTGTGTATACTCTGTTCGAACCCTTGCCCGTTCACCCTGCTCACTGTGTGCTCCCATCTATGGCACCTGTGGTGCGCATAGAGCCAAATGGTAGCCAAACATTGTTGCTATTCGATAATGCCCGTAAGGATTTAGAAAATGGTGGTTGGCTGGTGTTTATTCAAAGGTTCAAGGGTTTCAACCTTTCGGTTTCCCAACAATTCGCCCTCACCTTCGACGGGTGCAGGGCTAAAGTCGAAGACATACAGCTCGAGCTCAATGAGGAATTCTTAAGCTCGGCTACAGGACTGCCAGCTACAAGTCAAAGATGGTTTAAAAATTCCAAAGTAGATGAGGTGTCGTGGCCATTACTATTCACATCAAGAAAGATTGTTTCCTGTGATAAAGGTATGCCTATCACTACCCTCAAACCCAGGTGGCACGATCTTTTGGAAATTGTTAAACAGTTTGTGACCTGTGAAGGTCGGTATGGCTTGGTATTTCTGTATCAAATTCGGTTGTTGATGAATTTCATAGGCTACCCTTTGAATATGCCACATTATATCTTGCTTAGTCTTTACAAGATGTCTAAGAGATTCAAGCGTGAGAAGGATGATAGTAGCCTTTGCCATCACAGCTTGATTAAAATCATTATCGTCCACCATTTAAACCTTAGTGGCGATAATTGGCAAGCCTTCCTATCAAGGAATGGCTTTGCCAATCCTGAGTCTGCTCAAATCGACAAGGTTGTGGTTACGGAAACTTTGGTTGGGCCAGTCGTGCCATTTCATATCCTTCTACCCCCTGTCAAACCCTCGGATTGCTCTGACATAGATCTACCCGATGCCATAGCCAACCCATGTACTAAAGACAAGACTGAGGCCGTTAAGAAGCCTGTGAGGAAGAAAGGTAAGAATGATACTACTGTCAACAGTAGGGGAAAGAAAAATGCCCGATTGATATCGAGATACTCTAGGAACAAACCCAAGCCAAATGTTGACCAAAAGCCAATAGTGTTGAGCGAGGACTCAGACTCCAATATTGAGCATTTACTAGCTGAGGAATACCCCTATTCCCATGGCCTATGCTCTAATAAACCCTATGACTATGTCTCTAACTTACCTCCGTGCCTCAAAAACGATCCTAACTACCCGGGAATCAAGCTGCACAAGGAAACCCCTAGTAACTTGAACAAACCCTCGCATGTGATACCAAAGCCCAAGCAACCATCATGCATGTAATGTAATGCTTGGCTAGAGCGTTATTACACCAACGTTCCCTTGTTGAAATCAAAGATCAAATCGTTAGAGGAGCAAGTTACTGTGTTGTCAAAAGAAAGAGACAGGCTTCAAGCCAACGAGAAGAAACAAAAAACCACCGGTTCAATTGTTTTCAGAAACATCGAGTCAGCAACGGCCTTTGTCAATTCCAAGTTATCATGATCGAAGCCTTTTGTTACTGCTCAGGTATGAATTTCAATATTAATTTCTCTTTGTGAGTTTTCTTGGATTAATATAACCGATTGGATTTGCTTTCAATAGCTCTGTTTGTTTTGATTCAAAATGATTTTGTTGCTTTCATTTTACCAAAACAATTTCGTTATGAATCATGAGTGGGAAATTTGTTTGCTAAACTCGGACACAGCTATGATTTAGTTAATGAGATTTTATTATGCTCAGATTAGTATAAATGATTGATTTGTTTTCGATTTTGTTTGGATTGGTTTTTGAAACAATTATGTATGGATAGTCGATTGGGTTTGATTTCGATTAAGTTCTATTTGTTTCTAAACAATCCTGTTGACTTCGATTTACCAGGAACGATTCTGTTTTGGATTGAATCAATATTTTCGTTTTGGATTATGATTGTATTCCACCTGCACACAAGATTTGTTTGCTAAATTCGGACACGGCTATGTTTTGATTTTGCATAACGATTGTGTCGATCTTAAATCGGTTCAATTCGTTCCTGTTTGATTTGATTCACAAACAATGCTATGTGCCTCGATTAGCACAGTCGCCTGCATAATACAATGGATTCAAAGTTAGTTTGTATTTAAACGATCTTGTTAATTTCGTTTTGATTCGACAAAAATTTTGTTAAGTGTTGAGTTGACATAAACTATTGCATGAAAAATATACTTGATCGGTTACAGCCTGTCTTGGTTAAAATAGATTCAAACATGATTTCGTTTGCTCTCAAATTAGCATAGAAGTTTTGATTTGAATGATTTGTTTGGTTTCCAATTAGCAATTAAATATTTGTTTAATATTTTGAATATAATTCTTTAAGTTTTGGATTGATTTTAAAACGGTTTTGTGCTCAAATTAGACCAGCTACAGAATCGCAAGATTCTGTAGCTAGTCTTAAAAATTAGATTTTTGTCAATTTTATCAATAAAATATCCTCTAAACTTGTTTATTCTTGTCTTCTTTCAGGTGCATACGAATTACAATGATCAATTGGGCATGCTGTGGCAGTGTAGGATATACTTTTGTGATATAGTTTTTGGTTTTAGGTTGTTAGTTTGAGTCAGAAATAGAGACTTGGGATATTATCCCCAGATTTTTTGTAAACTGTTATGATAATTCCCACAGGGATGTTTTACCCTGTGGTCTTTATAAACTCAGTTATTTTTTGTAATGAAACCACCATCATCATCACTGTTGGGAGAACCAGACTATGGATTTATGATACAGACTGGGATGAAAGTTGATGGCTTGTAACAGCTTTAGCTTTCAATATATCAAACTTTTGTTTCAGATTTTATTCATATCAGTTTGTAATCAGTCATCGACTACTTTAGCTATCATGATTCATTGCATGTTGATGTGATTTGATTTATATGTTGTCCATATCTAATGTCTCTTTTTTCTTTTAGTATAGCAATCATTTTGCTTCAGTTTAATGAATTACGGGTTTACCTTTTTCGTTAAATGAATCATTTTGTACAGATCTTTGCACACAGATTTATCTAACTGCGACGATTTGTAAATCATAAGATTGTTGTCAATTTTTTCTTATTTGTTCTGTTATTGATACTCAAAGAGCATTGTTGCTTCTGGTTTACAAGAGGCTTGCAGAGAATCTGGTGCGGGTTTCCTCCCATCGAACAGTTGAACTGGATCTTTTACACAGGACAAATTGGAAAGCGTTATTACAGGTTAGCTTATTAGTGTTATTTAAGTAGTTTAGTTAGATATATATATATAGTTTAGATTCTTAGTTAGAATTATTATTTTATTTGCTTAGCTTAGATAGTTTTTTTTATTTAATTTCTTTCTCATAAAATTATAAAAATCAAAAGACAATAATTTCGTTGTCTTAGGACAGTTTACAAATGACTTTTGTAGGTTTTCATTTAAATCTGTAATCTGTAAATATTGTATATTTGTAATTGGATCTGATTTTTTTGGTGATTGAACATTTAATTTTATAGAATTATAGTTGTATGATTTAGGTAATAGATTGTATATATGCAGTTTAGATTTGTTTATTAGTTTTCTTTAATTTTGTTTTCATTTAGAGTAGTTCCTTACTGTAGTTTTCTTTTGTTTTCCTAGGACTTAGATCGTCCAACGGAGCCGCTAAACCCATCAGGGTGGGTCATCCCAAACGGCTTGGGTTATTTAAACAACCCCGGACCGGATCCACTCTCCCAGTTGGCAAGTGTTCATTTTTCGCCCGTCAACAAATGGCGCTAGAAGGAGGGCCTGAACTTTATTAATGGCACGAGGAAATCATAAGACTCCTCCACCACCTAATCGCTCACCTATAGTGAGAAGAAGTCATTCAAACGATGATATCCCCCCTCAAACAGCAACCACATCAAACGATGATCCACAGATCACAGTCGAACTAGCAACCCCAAATCCTACAGGTGGTGACATACAAGAGATTGTCCGCCAATCTCTTATAAGAAAACATAGTGCCTTAGCCCGTTTGAGGCAACCAAATCGACCTTTGGACCAACCTTTAGATTTATCTGATATCATAGAACAACTCGGAGGCACTAACCTCACTGTGAACCCTACAGATCCAATCCTCACTCCTGCTGCAGGAGGAACCGGGATACCACCCTCACCACCTCCATCATCTCCTTCTTCTTCTGGAGAAGACTCCTCTGACGAAGGCAGCTCCCCTTCGTAGCCTTCCATACCGCTTACACCAATGGCCAACCAGAACAATCCTGCAAGACCTTGGCTCGACCAGGATGCCATAGCCATACCTGGAGATCAGCATTCCTTACCCAAACATCCGGAGAAGTGGCTTCCCAAGTTTGACCCTGACTCTAAACAGATCGTTGAAGATCACATTAAAAAGTTTATGTTATCCATTAGACTCCGCAATTTCAAGCATGAAGACGTAGTCTGTAGGTTGTTCCCCTACACTTTCGAGGGCAATGCCTCTACCTGGTATTTTGCCCAACAACCCCATACCATTGCGTCTTGGGAAAAATTCGAATCATTCTTTCTGGAAAAATTTGGAGACGGTAAGCCTCCGGAAGTCCTAGTCATGGAGCTTTCTAACTTAAGAATGAACCCAAAAGAGAAAGTTAAAGACTTTAATCAAAGATTCTTTACACTTAAGAACCGAATCCCTACAGATTCCATGCCTGCCGAGAATCTTATCATAGCATACTATACTAAAGCATTGCATCAAAGTATAGCCATTTGGGTTCAATGATCTAAGAAAGCCACGTTGTTAGAAGCCTTCGAAGAGGCCAGCCAGATTGAAAAAGACATACTCGGTCTAAAAGACACTACTAGCAACGAAACAGAAACTAGTTCATCTTGCAAAAAGAAGATCGAAATCCTCCCTAGACCTGCTCAAAATAAAGCACAACATGAAAGCTCTGATTTAGAAAACTTAACTAAAGTCATTCAAAAATGTCAAATCAAGTTATAGATTTGAAAAGGACAACTGAAGAAGCTTCTTCGAGCAAAGGGCCTTACAAACCCCCGTTCAGGAAACCTTTTCCCACCAACCAACCTAATCCAAATATTGAGGGTCTTAATCTAGAAAGTCTGCAATACGCCCTTCAAACAATTCTAGAATCCCAGGATAACTTGATGCATCCTGAGATTCCTGAGGAGGTTGTTGAACAAGAGACAGTTCAAGAAGAAGAGTCTTCTCCAAACATTTTTGGATACTTCGAGACGGTTCATCCTTACAATACTAGGAGTAAGACAGCAAGCAAACCTTCTTCTGAAAACACTACGACTTTGCCCCCAAAGCAATCTAAACCAGCTGAGATTAAACAGAGTCATGTAAACCCCAACTTAGATTATGATTTAGTTGAAGATCTTAAAAATTTAAGGGCTAACATTTATGTTTATGAGTTATTGAAATTTAAATTTCTACTACAAAAAATGTTACAGAATATCGCAAAGAATGGAAAAAATGGTAATTCAAGCAATAACAAGGTTGTTCAGAACAAAGTTCCTCAGAATACTTCTACTAAGAACAATCTTGATCCTCACGATAAAGGAAGCCTTCCTGTAAATAATGTAAATAATGTAGATAAAGTAGCTTTAGAAACTACGAGTAAAAAACCACAAACTACCACCCTTAGTACTTGCAGAAATGTACCTCCATTTTTGTTAACTTTCGAAATCTTTAATAGAAACGTGCACAATTGTATGGTAGACTCAGGAGCGTCATCCAATGTGATGCCATGGTCTATGTGTCAGAAGATTAACGCTGAAGTTGAACCGTCCACTTTAAAAATCATCCAACTTGATCGAACTAGTGTTAAAGTTGTAGGCGAATTAAGAAATGTGCTTATAAGATTATTGTCTAACCCCAAAGTTCATCAAGTTATTGATATTATTGTTGTGGATATTCCAGAAGTGTATGGTCTATTTTTAAGCAGGGACTGGTCGGAGCAGCTACATGGCTATTTCGCGACAGATTGGTCTCACCTGTGGCTTCCAGAAAACGGCAAGCCCAACAAAATCAAGGTAAATCGTGAACGCTACCTTAAGTTCACGGTCACAGATTTGAATGATCCCAACGAACCATTTACACCTTCTGCCAATTCACTCGAAATATAAGGGATGGATACCTTTTTTGGCAATTTCATGGTCGAGGCTTCAGCTATCACCAACCCAGAACAGCAGTCTGAGATTGTGGCATATGTGCAGCCAGCAACCTCTACACAACGGTCTCATGCACCCGATAAAAATCAAATTTGGTCTCTCTATTTTGACGGGTCAAAGTCCAAAGAAGGAGCTGGTGGAGGCTGCGTTATTATCGATCTGACAGGTAACAAAACCTTGATTGCATGTAGGTTATAATTTGAATGTACTAATAACAAAGCAGAATATGAGGCTTTACTGCAGGGCCTCAGAAAAGCTTTAGATATGAACATTCAAAACTTGAATGTCTTTGGCGATTCTGAAATTGTGGTTATATAGGTAAGAGATTCTATCCACTGTCTGTCTCCGCATCTTAAAAGCTACCAATCCGAGGTATGGAATTTAATGAATAATTCCTAGATTGAATAATTTTGAAGTTGATCTATTAGCTAACGTAGCTTCCAAACTCTTTCCTGCAGAAGGCTTGTCCCTAGACGCATTCTCCGTCGAAATGTTGTTCATGCCATCCATTCTCGACAACATCATGAACTGGAGAGTCTTCGACGACGATAAGTAGATTATTAACTTCCTGCATATGGAAGAAAATTTTCAAGGTGCGGTGATAGACGAATGTACTCACGACGACAATTTGCGCGATTTCACGATAATACCAGATTCGAGAACTCCTGAATCTTCATCGGACATGGTAAATTTGATCCCTAAATCTGTAGTTAGATTAGAGAATTTTTATCATCTTCAAGATAAATTCAAAAAACCGGTCAATTGTAAAATCAATAGTTCCTCTTTATCATATGAAAAAGTGAACTTAAGAACTAATGACAATCCGCAGTGCATTAATTTAGGGGTAGGATGTTCTGAACAAGAAAAAGATGCATTTATTAAATTGTTCAAAGAATTTAAAGATGTCTTTGCATGGACGTATGATGACCTCAAAACTTTCGACCCTAACATCATACAACACGTCATTCCTATGAAACCCCAAACCTTGCCCTTTCAACAAAAATTAAGAAAAATGCACCCTAAGCTCGAACCGATCGTCAAAAAAGAATTAAATAAGCTCCTAAATGCTAAGATAATTTTCCCTGTTAGGCACACTCAATGGGTTTCTAACCTTGTCCCTTTCCAGAAGAAAAGTGGGGAAATCCGACTTTGCGTCGATTTCCGAAACCTTAATAGAGCGTCTGATAAAGACAACTACCCTATCCCACCCATGGAACAGATCCTTCAACGAGTATCTAGTTCTGAGAGGCTATCCTTATTGGATGGTTTCTCGGGGTACAACCAATTCCTGATGTCTCCTCCAGACCAACTTAAAACTACCTTCCGCACTCCATGGGGCACCTTCACTTATCGAAAAATGCCCTTTGGATTGATTAATGCCAGTGCCACTTTCCAGAGAGTGATGGACATCGCTTTATGAGGCTTAATCAATCAGTCCGTCATAGTTTACTTAGATGATGTTATTGTATTTTCTAAAAACAAAATCGATCATCTAACTCATTTACGAGTCGTTCTACAGCGATGTCGTAAATACGACATTTCCTTGAATCCTAAAAAATCCATCTTCGCAATAGAACAAGGTAAACTCTTAGGATTTATTGTGTCAAGCAAAGGGATGATTATCGACCCCGAAAGGACTCAAGTCATCTCGAAACTCCCCCCTCCTACATCCAAAAATTCTATGCAGTCTTTATTAGGCCAGATAAACTTTGTGAGGAGATTCGTCCCCAGCTTCTCTGAAATGGTCAGACCGTTACATAATTTAATTAAGAAAGACGCACAATATCACTGGGGACCCTTAGAAAATCAAGCTTTTAATGCAATAAAAAAGGCCATAATAAATGCTCCTTCTCTCATGGTCCCCGAATTTTCCCAAGACTTCACGCTCTACACTTTTGCTTCTGACCATTCCTACGCCACCGTCCTAACTCAAAAGAACATCGAAAAGAATGAAGAACCCATTGCCTTTATGAGCTCTGTTTTCAAAGGCATGGAACTTAATTACCCAGTGGTATATCAGCAAGCCTACGCTGTTTTTAAAGCAGTCAAGCACTTCCGGTCTTATCTTTTGAAATCCAGGACGAAGATTATTGTCCCGTACCCAGCCGTCAGGAACCTGTTAGTGCAGAAAGAACTAGGTGAAAAGAGGGCGAACTGGGTTACCTCCTTGCAGGAATACGACATAGAAATTACCCCAGCTTAGATAGTGAGAGGCCAAGGGTTATGCAAGTTAGTTGTTGATTCAGCAGCGGGACAGCAAGAAGAAAACGATATGTCAAATATAGGACAACACAATCAAAATGTAATATGTTGTACACAAAACTCTGTCAGTCCTTGGTATGATGATATAAAATTATGTCTTGAACATGGGTCAGCCCCCCATCACCTGGATCCCACTAAAAGAAGAGCGTTGAGATTAAATTCTGCCTCCTTTCATTTGGTTAATGGTGTTATGTTTCGTCAAAATTTTGATGGCGTATTAATGCGTTGTCTTGAGAAAGACGAAGTAGAAAACTTGCTAGAGTTGCATGCAGGAGAAGCTGGTGGGCATTTTGGTGGTGATACCACTGCTCATAAAGTTTTGAGAGCGGGTTATTAATAGCCCACGCTTTTTAGAGATGCCCATGCCTTGTGCCGTAAGTGTATTATTTGTCAAAAAGCATCAGGGCGGTTACAGAAACCAGCCTTTCCTTTGCAGCATGTTTCAGTAGATTCTCCTTTTCAGCAGTGGGGCCTTGATATCATAGGTCCAATCAATCCGCCATCCTCACAGCAGCATAAGTTTATCATAACAGCCACAGATTATTTCACCAGGTGGTCTGAAGCTACCGCATTAAGAACTGTGAATACCAGTCAGGTAATTGCCTTTCTAATTTCGAATATTATCACTCGTTTTGGTATCCCTGATTGTTTAGTATTCGATAATGCTTCTTACTTTTTGTCTCTTGAGATGATTTAGTTCGCTTTAGAAAAAGGAATTAAATTGAAGTATTATGCTAGTTATTACCCTCAGGGCAATGGATTGGCAGAGTCAACAAATAAGAATCTGATTAAAATCATCAAGAGAACGGTGGCTAAAAATCACAAAACTGGCACAATGCATTGTTAAACGCAATCTAGGCTGATAGGGTAACACCAAAAACCGTTGTAGGTAATTCTCCCTTCTTTCTCGTTTATGGCAGAGAAGCAATTCTGCCACCACACATTCTTCTTCCCTCGCTATAGCTATCACAGAAAATTCAAGAAGAAGATTTTCCCCCTTTGGAAAATTGAATCAATGCTTTGATGAAGCTAGAAGAGGTAATAGCCCAAGCTAAACATAAGTTAGATCAGCATCAACTAGTAGTTAAAAGTTGGTTCGATTCTAACTCTGCCTCTGATAGGAAATTCAAAGTAGGTGATCATGTCTTGAAATGGGACAAACCGCATGAGGGAAAGGGAGAGCACATGAAATTTCAGAACTTATGGCTTGGACCGTTTTTAATTGCTGAGAAGTTGGGTCCCAGCTCTTTCTGATTGCAGAATCTAGAAGGGCAGCCTGACACCTATCCGGTGAATGTCCAAGCTCTGAAAAGATATTTTGCTTGATGACAACTCTTTGTATATTATGTACATATTTTTCTTTTGTTTTCCTTTCTTTTGTTGTTTTGGCTTTGAGTTTTTCCTTTGCGCTTATCAGTTTTGTTTTTGGAAATATACATACCTGCATGCTGAACTATTCGGACAAGGAAAACAAAAGATTCCTTCACTGAAATGATTGCTGAAAAATTGTATAAACATCAATTATATACTTCTAAAATTTACATCTATGTTGAGCAAAGACTGTTGTTTGAAAGAAGTTAACTGATTCTGATCTGTGAGTAAAGCCTGTCACGATCATCCATTATCTTTTTACGATGTCCCTATTCCTTAAGGGAATGACTCAAAAGATGTCTCCCTACCTTAGAAGATCAGTTTTGTAAATAAACCATCTCTGGATCTTAATGAAGGACAGTCCTAAAAATTATGTTGAGGTCTGTAAAAAAAAAAATTGAAAAAAATATCATAATTTTCAGCGTCACCCCGCTCGATTATATATCTTTAAAAAACAAAATAAATCATTAAAAGAGATGTGGGAAGTGCTTGTAAACCCGCTGGGATGTTGAAAAGGTCTGCTGGCAGCGGGTAAATGCATGCATGATGCCAAGACAACTTCGTCGGGGTACTAAACAGGCCTGCTGGTAGCGAAGCAATGTCGGGTATATGAAAATTCGTAAATAAGAAACCTCTTGACCCTTAAATGTCCTTTATTCTGATCTGGAACTTCTTGGCAGGATACGGATATCAGAGTGGGTTAAATGGAAACCCTGTTGAGGCTATGGAAGCCTGCTGGAAGCAGTGGATCTGTCAATAGTATTGGGGATTTTATCTTTAATATCCTGGCTTGCCTGTCTTAAGACTGTTATTAGTTTTCATCCTTTAAACATTGTTGGAATGTTTGATCATGATGATGTTTAGACAATATCCTGGTTATTTTTGAGTTTGAATTATTCTTGTTATCCTAATCTGAATTTGTTCTTTTGGCAGAGATAACTGCTTCTACTAGTGTGTCGCTATTGTTGGCAGCCAATTCGCATTTTTATACTGTCCTTATAAGCTTCCTACACCAATGTTTTGCAACCCTTGATTTTCATCGCAATCTTTGAATAAAAACGACACTATTATTTCGTGCATTTCCACACTTACCTTTGTTCTCGTTTTCGAAGTCACATTAAAATCGTCACTGGATTGTTTTGGTTACTCTTGTCTATGTGTTTATTGCGTTTCCAATTTAATTGTAGTCGCACAGTTGGAAAGATACCAAGATCTTTACTCATTTGGCATTCTTTAATTGTTAATATGACTTCATTTTTACAAGACTGTGACGATATCCTTATGGTCGAGTTTTTGATACATTGGTGTTTTGAGGTTCTATAGTCTTTCATCGATTTCTTTGACACTTTGGTTTCATGAAAACACATTGACGTTGTGGTAAGACCCTCGGTGTAATAATTTCATACAACACATATTCGATATGATCAAACCCTTGGTGTTGATTTTGAATCATTGTTTTGGTTTTAAAACTATGCTAATACTATTGCTTGCGCAAATGTTTGGTCGACTTACCATAGATTTCATTAATTGTTTGAATGGCATAGTTTTTGACATATTCAATAGTGATTTGAATCGCTATATGCATCGTCGGTTGTACTGTGGGAAATGATTGTTTTGCATGGGCTGATCTAGCTCCACCACCTTCGCACATTCGATCATTAATGCCTTCCCCCTATCCCGGGTTAACTATGTTGTTTTCGGGTAAGCCCGTGAGCATATCGACCTTGCGTATACTATGTTTGAACCCTTGCCCGTTCACCCTGCTCACCGTGTGCTCCCGTCTATGGCACTTGTGGTGCACATAGAGCCAAATGGTAGCCAAACTCTGTTGCTATTCGATAATTCCCGTAAGGATTTATAAAATGGTGGTTGGCTGGTGTTTATTCAAAGGTTCAAGGGTTTCAACCTTTCGGTTGCCCAACAATTCGCCCTCACCTTCGACGGGTGCAGGGCTAAAGTCGGAGACATACAGCTCGAGCTCAATGAGGAATTCTTAAGCTTGGCTACAGGACTGCCATCTACAGGTCAAAGATGGTTTAAAAATTCCAAAGTAGATGAGGTGTCGTGGCCATTACTATTCACATCAAGAAAGATTGTTTCCTATGATAAAGGTATGCCTATCACTACCCTCAAACCCAGGTGGCACGATCTTTTGGCAATTGTTAAACAGTTTGTGACCTGTGAAGGTCGGTATGGCTTGGTATTTCTGTATCACCTTCGGTTGTTGATGAATTTCATAGGATACCCTTTGAATATGCCACATTATCTCTTGCGTAGTCTTTACAATATGTCTCAGAGATTAAAGTGTGAGAAGGTTGATAGTAACCTTTTCCATCGCAGCTTGATTAAACTCATTATCGTCCACCATTTAAACCTTAGTGGCGATAATTGGAAAGCCTTCCTATCAAGGAATGGCTTTTCCAATCCCGAGTCTGCTCAAATCGACAAGGTTGTGGTTACGGAAACTTTGGTTGGGCCAATCGTGCCATTTCATATCCTTCTACCCCCTGTCAAACCCTCGGATTTCCCTGACATAGATCTACCCAGTGAAATAGCCAACCCATGTACTAAAGACAAGACTGAGGTCGTTAAGAATCCTGTGAGGAAGAAAGGTAAGAATGATACTACTGTCAATAGTAGGGGAAAGAAAAATGCTCGATTGATATCGAGATACGCTAGGAACAAACCCAAGACAAATGTTGACCAAAAGCCAATAGTGCTGAGAGAGGACTCGGACTCCGATATTGAGCGTTTCCTAGCTGAGGAATACCCCTATTCCCATGGCCTATGCTCTAAGAAACCCTATGACTATGTCTCTAACTTACCTATGTTCCTCAAAAATGATCTTAACTACCCGGGAATCAAGCTTCACAAGGAAACCCCTGGTAACTTGAACAAACCCTCGCCTGTGATACCAAAGCCCGAGCAACCATCATGCATCTAATGTAATGCTTGGCTAGATCGTTATTACACCGACGTTCCCTTGTTTCAATCAAAGATCAAATCGTTAGAGGAGCAAGTTACAGTGATGTCAAAAGAAAGAGACAGGCTTCAAGCCAACGAGAAGAAACAAAAAACCATCGGTTCAATTGTTTTCAGAAACGTCGAGGCAGAAAGGACCTTTGTCAATTCCAAGTTATCATGATCGAAGCCTTTTCTTACTGCTCAGGTATGAATTTCAATACTAATTTTGCTTTGTGAGTTTGCTTGGATTAATATAACCGATTGGATTTGCTTTCAATAGCTCTATTCGTTTTGATTCAAAATGATTATGTTGCTTTCATTTTACCAAAACAATTTCATTATGAATCATGAGTGGGAAATTTGTTTGCTAAACTTGGACACAGCTATGATTTAGTTAATGAGATTTTATTATGCTCATATTCGTATAAATGATTGATTTGTTTTCGATTTTGTTTGGATTGGTTTTTGAAACAATTCTGTATGGATAGTCGATTTTGTTTGATTTCGATTAAGTTTTGTTTGTTTCTAAACAATCATGTTGACTTCGATTTACTAGGAACGATTCTATTTTGGATTGAATCAATATTTTCATTTTGGATTATGATTGTATTCCACCTGCACACAAGATTTGTTTGCTAAATTCAGACACGGCTATGTTTTGATTTTGCATAACGATTGTGTCGTTCTTAAATCGGTTCAATTTGTTCATGTTTGATTTGATTCGCAAACAATGCTATGTGCCTCAATTAGCACAGTCGCTTGCATAATACGATGGATTCAAAGTTAGTTTGGATTTAAACGATCTTGTTAATTTCGTTTTGATTCGACAACAATTTTTTTAAGTGTTGAGTTGACATAAACTATTGCATGAAAAATATACTTGATCGGTTACAGCCTGTCTTGGTTAAAATAGATTCAAACATGATTTTGTTTGCTCTCAAATTAGCATAGAATTTTTTATTTGAATGATTCATTTGGTTTCCAATTAGCAATTAAATATTTTTTTAATAGTTTGAATATAATTCTTTATGTTTTGGATTGATTTTAAAACGATTTTGTGCTCAAATTAGACCAGCTACAGAATCGCAAGTTTATGTAGCTAGTCTTAAAAATTAGATTTTTGTCAATTTTATCAATAAAATATCCTCTAAACTTGTCTATTCTTGTCTTCTTTCAGGTGCATACGAATTACAATGATCAATTGGGCATGTTGTGGTAGTTTAGGAGATACTTT
>SNQJ01S0145341.1:24116-35333 GCA_010110895.2 Picea sitchensis | reverse complement strand
TCATGCCTTAGGTGACTGAAGTCTTTATGATCTCAATTAAACAAGTAATTATTGAATTTAATTAATGCCAAAATTACATTTCAGACCATAGTATTAATCACATAATAGCTGGAAATTAAATAATGGAAGCAAAAAATCAATTTCACAAATACACGGGTAATTACTTCTTCAAAACTATCTTTTCATTCATTTGGAAAACTTACAAGAAAAGCTCCACAATCTGCTTAAAACCAATAACTACACGGTTATTGAAATCACCTCAAACTGAGCTTGTATAGCTTGATTGAGAGGTACAGACCACTGGAAAGAACTATAAATAACAAAAAAAAGTTGTTTTGACTTGCAGGAAAGTCTGTATGGCATGTCTGTACCATTGCACAGACATGTATGTATGACTGTATGATCCATATGGTACTTTCCATATGACTATACCAAATTCTATATGCTTGTACGAAATTGTACTGATTGTTGTCTCGAACTGTGTACTGCCCAGAAATGCCTCTTCCCTAGATTCCTGCTCTCTCCTTCTCAGTCGCTCAACCTACCCAAATGTTCATTTTTATTTGAATTCTCTATCTTGACCTATCTTTATAGTTTTAGCTGAGACCAATGCATCAATCTAGCGCCAATCTATTTCTGTTTGGAAAATCCATTCAGCTAAGAAACAATGAGTGGAGGTATTTTTTCCATTGAAGTTGTCGAGAAATTGAACTTGGCCTTCTGCACTTGAAACAATACAATTGCATGGGCGAGAGGCCCACAAAGAATGAAACATATTTCTAGGAAGATATGAACCTTGGTAGTGAATATGAAGCACCATTAATCCAAACACTTGTTGGCATATTTACATGCATGAATGTTAAGCATGTGACAACTTGTCTAGCCATTGATGCCAAAACAGAGATACTACATAAGAAGGAAAAAATCATAACACATGATAAAAGTGTTGCTTTCTTTCCTTCCTCTATCGTCCAAACTAGAGGAAGGAAGTATAAAAGTTACATTCATCAAAAGCTACAACTGTTTATAATGAACATTTTAGGATTAGATTTTTTTGACAAGATGTTTACTATCATTGTGGGGCAAGAGTGCCCTTTTCTAATCTGGAAAATCCTTTCGGCTAAGAAACAATGAATAATTATGTTTGTCTTTTTATATTCTTGGACATTGTTTGGTAAAAGAAAGTAGTTTGAATGACACTGGTTTAAAACCAAGTTACTATTCAGAGTTCAATAGGCAGGCAACAACACTCCTGGATTGTTTCATTCAACGGATTTTTTATCTCTATTTCCATACTAATAATAAGTTTTACTCTATCAATGAAATGAAGAAAAATTCCAATGTTTTATTTATCCTGTATCAACTCTTTTTATTTATCCAAGTTTCGCCAGGATGTTGATTTCCCATATGCCTTACACAGTCATAAAGTTCAGTCTTGAATCATTACTATAACTTTCCCTAATTCTATTGGCTCTACATATTCTGATGACCTAAAAGAATATATAGAAACATGATACCTCAATGTTTCGTTATGTTGGACCACATGAGTAGTAGATTCTTCCTCAAAATCGTGTTAGGGGAGTTATGAGTAACTCTCTCTACAGGCTATTGGACCTTTTTGTGAAATTAGACAGATTGAAAGAGAGATAGTCTGCTACTAAATGATTGTCAATTTAATCTTTGTCAATTACAGGAGGCTCAGATAATATTAAAATGGTTGGGGCCAAGATCTAGAAACAAATCTGTGCAACAATTGCATAAAGAGGAAGGATGCCATAGCTACACAAGAACTGAACTAATGTCCTACAGTTAGCAGCATGGCACCCTAATATTGGTCATCGTATACCGAATGCTCACTATAAACATACTCAAAATAGTTTTATAGAGTTTATGCATCTCTGATAAGTATCTACTTAATTCTTCAATACATTTTTGCAAATGTAGGGATATTTGTCTCTTTTTCTTCAATGGTTTTAGCAACTTGTTTGCAAAGGTGTTTGGTTATATAGTTTCTTCCAACCTGTATACCCTATTGGTAGAAATTTCTATATTCATCTATACTAGAGGCATATGTATTTGATGGAATGACAGAAATGCTATTATGAAACAATAGTGCTAAAAAGTAAAATACTAAAAGATGAAGAATCAAATTACTTAAGACATTGGACAAGACAAATTGGTCCACTTCATAGCATTGCATCAGTTCACTAAGGAAATAAGGAATTAATGCCACCGGACCTTTTGTTGATGACCTTTCCTAGGGATTAAAAATGCTAGACAAGTTCAGTTGAAATGAATAATTGTAACTAGCTCGATCTAGGTTGAGAAAGCTCCCAGATGGATCGAGAAACAACATTATGTATATGACTTGTTAGATGCTTGAAACTTGAAACTTCATGTTTATGGTAATTTCACTTGATTTCTGTTTCAATGTAGTTATTTCATAGCTATATCGTTGCATAACCACTGCAAGAATCCTTGATTGTATTTCTCTTAAAATGACTAAAAGTTTATTTGTTATACTTTGTTTCTTAAGTAAAGTCTAGCTTACATCTGTGCTTGGAATGTCCATCCATGAGGATGTATTGTAATATTTCACCACCCTTTCAATCTCTGACAATCCAACCACTTGTAAAATGGTACATGGTGATGTTACACTCCACTTAGTTTCAAGTCCAAAATCAATCACACACTGAAAACCACTTAGATCGACTGCAGGTTCTTTTCACTTTTGCAACATCTAGAGCTGATTTTTTAGCACAATGTTTTCATGCCTTATATTCTTATAGTCATCTTTGAGAATTTCACTCCGAAAGTCCTGTTGTTTAACTAAGGGATTTGTGAAGTCTATCTAACTATTTTTTTCTTGACTTCAGTTTGTTCCATGTCAATATCTAGCTAATGCATATTGTTTCTACGTTCAACTTTTATCTTCAAATAATCAATGGTTGACTGAATTAATTTATTCTCTCTCATCTTCTTGGTACTAGTTCTTCCTTGCTTCTATGTTCTTTATTCATCTTGGGGGTTGACTTCATAGATCATCCTCTTCTTTATTATAGTTACTTTTAACTCATTCCATAGCATCCTTTGGCCTTTGATTCTATCTTCTAGAAATCATAATCTACTTCAAAATGTTTGTCTTTGAATTTGAATCCACAACCCCAGGTCCTTTCTCTCAAATTCATTCTTCAAACATTCTTTCTCTTTTGTCACCAAGGGGGAGATTTGTTGGTTGGTAAATTGGGGTTGTTGTTATCCCCCACCAATGTTCAAATCCTACCATAGACATGCTCGCCCCTTGTTGTTTGTCTTGTATGTCTTTCTTTATTGCAATAAATTCATAAATTCCCATATTGGGGAAGGTGTTGCTTGCACCTTGAAAACATTCTTGTTATTTTAGCTGATGAGCTGGTGTATCTTTCAATTTTGTTCAAATCCTCAGCTTGAAATGAAATAGCAACTAGTAACACATCTTACTTCTTATGCCTTCCTTTTCAATAGATTTTGAAAATGAGTTGAGTTCAAAGACATACCCGAATCAGTGTGTAGTTTTGCACTTAGGAAACAATGAATAAGGGTAAAAAATGATCATTAATCAGTTGGAGTTCTCCCAGTGACAACTCACAACATGATCAATTTGCATGGAGAACTATTGAGTAGATAAAGCATGTTTTCCTTCAACTCCACCACACAACTCTGATTCTCATGTTCATTTTGTTAAAGATGATCATTGGAAGCATTCACATTTGTCTTCTCATCTACCAAAGGGGTTGAGATGTCTGAGATATTTTTTTGTTGAAGTAATGCATTCCTTGGCTTACCATCGCCATAAATCCTTTCTGTTATCCACAATTTTGGTCATCATGATGATGTTATGATGATGGAAAATCAAGCTCTTCACTAAGAACATTTTCCCGAGAAAAGTTACATTTGCCTTCTTCCACAAATCATGCTTTTAAGGGATGTTCGCAGGCTACCTGTATATCTGCCTGCGAGAATCCCTGATTCTCATAGGATTCATTAAGCTGGAGTGTGAGGGGTTCGCACTGTACCT
Source organism: Picea sitchensis (assembly GCA_010110895.2). Lineage (NCBI taxonomy): Eukaryota > Viridiplantae > Streptophyta > Pinopsida > Pinales > Pinaceae > Picea > Picea sitchensis. The sequence goes on along the minus strand of SNQJ01S0145341.1, from coordinate 31,276 downwards.
AACTGTCAGGGTGCGAACATCATCTAAAGGAGGGAAAAAGGATAAAATCTCGAACCTTCTAGAAGGGAATCTTCTAGAAGCATGAGTTGGCTTCGAATGGTTGTTCAAGTGCTGGCATTCCAGATATCTTGGGATCATTCCTATCCAAGTAACTAATCTATTTTCTCCTATATATTGAGGAGAATGCTTATGGAAAAGGTTAGGAATCAAACTAGCAAGAGATTGGTTGGATATTAGCTTTAATATGAAGGATTGATGCTACAACTACTAGAGACACCAGCAAGGTCATCAAAGTGGTTGATTTTAAGTCATGCATGAGCAAGTGTGTATTAATGGAGCTAGGAACCATCGAAAGGAGATCTACAACATCAAGGCTTAGGTTATGAAGTTTCACTTTCAATTAATTTAATCTGATAATATGAGCCCTTTCCCATAAGAGATGATGTCGCAGCAATGCATAGCTCCTTGATCATATGTATGGATCAACTGTTGAATATATTGAATTGGTTGCTTTCCTTAGATTGGTTGTACTATTGTGATCTGGGCGAGCCCCACAAAGGGTTGGAAGCTGAAGCTTGGATATATGAGGATACAAGAGCGTTCATAAGGTATATCCATGATCCTTGTCTCTTAATTCATTCAATAGGCTAAATCTAGGAAAAGTGTATTATTACATCTGTTTTGTTTCTAGATCTAGGTGGATCTAGGGAAGTCAGTTAGTGTCACTTTCTGGATTAATCCCGCCTACGGATTAATCCTACGAAACAAAATTAGGCGACTCCTTTGGGATTTTTTTGTTATTCAGATTTTGTTTTGTCTTTTAGAAAACATTAAAATCAAATTTTAGAGTTCATTGAAGTATTTGAAAAGACATATAGCGATTGTTCATTGATAAATGATTGTTTGCATTGACATCTAAAAAGAAGTTGTGCATTACATTGTAGTATTTGAGTTGATTTGGAAGCGTTTCTCTCTCTCCATAACTAGGATTCATGGAATGAAAAGAGAGTCATATTTCATTATTACTAGGATTCATGGAATGAAAAGAGTCATATTTCATTATTATCCTTGCATTATTTGGGTCAGAGTCATACATCATGAGTTTCACTTCCGTTACCTTTGAGTAATCAACAACTCTTAAAAACATTGCGTAATCTTAAAATTGATCTAGTAACTTTTTTCTAGGGCTATTTTACACCAACATATTAGCTAGGCTAGTGCTTTGGAGTAGGAAGAGAGATACACTCTCCAAAAGCTCAAAAACACACAATAGCATATTGAGTTAGGGAGTGTTAAAATTCCATTGGCAGCATATTGTCCTGGGACGCCCTTCTAACACAAGGGTCCAGCACTAGGTCGCATTGGTGTTGGCAGAGTTACTATCCCTACTTTGTTGACATCGGTGTAGAGATTGCATGTATTACGGGGATCACTCCGAGGTATACCCACAATTATGAGTGGAAGCCTTTGAGTTGGTTTCGGGCTAGATACCCTGCCCTTGCGTGTGGATCGGACTGACGACTGTTCCCCCAAGCTATACTATTGTTTGTGGTGACCTTAGTGGCCTATCTCTCTAGGTTCTTACCCAAGGTGACTGTGGAGGGGAATGGGTTTCCAACCCTGTACAAGCCGGTTTTATTTATCCCGTGGCTTTGACGGAATGGGTTTCCAACCCTATACCGATTGATAAGAAAGGTGGTAGTATACGTGTTTGCGTCGATTATCGGGATATTAACAAAGCCTGTCCGAAGGACAACTTTCCAACCCATTTCGTCGATCAGATCGTCGATGACTGTGCCGGTAGTGAAATATTTTCCCTCATCGATGGATTTTCTGGCTATAATCAGATTAACATCGCTCCTGAGGACCAAAATAAAAATGCTTTTATTTGTCCTTGGGGTACTTTCGCCTACAGAAAAATTCCCTTCGGTTTTAAGAACGTAGGTGCAACATTTCAATGTGCTATGTCTTATGCGTTTCACGATATAAAGCATATCGTTCAACCTTATTTGGATGATTTTCCATCTCATTCTTTACGCCGAGTCGATCACCCTAATCATCTCCGAGAAATTTTCATCCGTTGTCGGTTCTATCGCATTCGTCTAAACCCTCATAAATGCGTCTTTTGCGTAGAGTCTGGCCATCTTCTCGATTTCATTGTTTCACGTCAAGGGATCCGGGTAGATCCTATTAAGGTTGAGGTGATTCTTAATCTCCCTCCTCCTTCTTCACTGCACCAGTTACAAAGTTTGCAGGGGAAAGCGAACTTTCTTCGTCGTTTCATCCTGAATTACGCCGAGATTACTCATGGTTTCACACGTCTTTTAAAGAAAGGTTCAAAGTTTGTTTGGGATAAATTTGCCAACAACGCTTTCGAAGATTTAAAGTTGTCCCTCACAAAATCTCCTCTTCTTTTCCCTCCTGATTATAGTTGAGATTACTTCCTTTATCTGGCTGCTTCCGAGTATACTATCGGCATGGTCCTCGTTCAAGAGGATGATAACCATGATGAACATGTTATCTATTCTATCATCAATGGAAGTCAAGTACCAACATGTTGAGAAACTGACTTTGGCTGCTGTTCAAGCAGTTCAACGTTTTCGTCATTATATTCTCTCCAGAAAAACTATAGTGATTTCACATTGTAACCCCCTTGCAACATATATTGACACGTCAATTGCTAGGGGACAAGTACTCCAAGTGGATTTTCATTCTCCAGGAGTTTGACTTGGAATTCAATCGCGCCACGTCGAAGAAATCCTTAGTTTTTGCTGAGTTAATTTGTGATTTCCCCCACTCTGCCACGGAAAATGTAGCAGTTGATTCGTTACCTGACGAATCACTTTTCCTTATCAGTACTGATGATATTTGGTACAGAGATATCATTATATATCTCCAAACTCAAACTTTCTGGCCTGCTTTGTCCAATAATGAACGATGTCGTATATGTTATCAAGCTCACCAATACATTATCCTCGGCGATACTCTTTACCGTTGAGGCATTGACTCTGTCTTTCAGTGTTGTTTGACTTTTGACGAAGCTGAGAAAGCTTTGAATGTCTGCCATTCAGGAGCATGTGGCGGTCATATGTCTGGGCATGCTACTGCCCAAAAGATCTTACGTGCATGATACTTTTGGCCTTCTTTGTTCAATGACTGCATTACTGCTGTTCAGAAGTGTCATGCCTGCCAGACCTATCAACAGAAGATTCGGTCGCATCCTGCTCCCCTTCATCCTGTAGTCTCAGTAGTTCCTTTTGCTAAATGGGGCATTGATTTCATGACATGTCACCCTCACTCGGCCGGGGGGCATGGTTATATTATTGTAGCTGTTGATTATTTTACAAAGTGGGTCGAGGCAATGCCGAAATTCGATAATACTGGGAAGACTGCAGCGTTATTTATTTTCAACCATGTCATCACTCGTTTTGGTGTCCCTCAGGCTATCGTTACCGATCACGGTAGTCATTTTAGGAATTTTATGATGTCAGAAATTACAGAGAAGTTGGGCCTTCGTCATGATAGCTCAACACCCTATTATCCGCAGGCCAATGGCTAGGTCGAAGCAATCAATAAGGTTCTCATAACTATGATTCAACGAATGATAGGAATACATAAAACCAGCTGGCACACGTTGTTGTTTTTGGCATTGTGGGCATATCGGACATATGTTAAATCCGCTACGAGATTTACACCCTCTCGATTAGTGTATGGCATGGAAGCCATTCTGCCAATATAATGTGAAATACCTTCTTTGAAGCTAGCTGTAGAGATCTTACCCAATACTTCTGCTGAAGAGGAACGTCTGTTGTATTTGATGCAATTAGACGAGACCAGACGTGATGCCACTTTAGTAATAGAAGCCCAAAATAAATGCGTTAAGGCACAATATGACAAGCATGTCAAGCCTCGTGTTTTCTCTGAAGGTGATCTTGTTCTTCTGTATGAACAGGATAAATATGTCCTAGGAGCCGGGAAATTTGAACCTATGTGGCGTGGTCCCTACATTGTCAGCAAAGTTTTGGAAAAAGGAGCGTATGAGCTAGGTGATTATGATGGTGTACCTTTGAGTGAACCCAGGAATGGGTTTTACTTAAAGAAGTACTATGCATAAGTTATTTGTGCATGAGTACTTGTATTTTATGTATCATACTGCGTGTGTGTGTTACTTTAGCTTTTCTTTTGACATTATCTAGTCTCTGCCCTTACGTGATGTTGTGTTTGATTGCCAGATGTCGGAGTATTCACTACCTTGTATTGTCTTTGCTGATGGAGCTAGCCGTAGTACTCGGAACCTAGCTTCCGCTGCATGGGCAATCTATGCCCCGACAAACGAACTCATATCTCTATGAGGTATATGTCTTGGCTGAGCAACCAACAACATCGCATAGTATAGTGTCGTTGTTGAATTATTGGTTGATGCTATCTCTCTTGGAATTCGTCATTTGGTTGTGCGACTTGACTCGTAGCTTGTAGTACTACAACTCAGTAATGTATATTCTATTCGAATTCCTACTTTATTAAGGGTATATTTGCGGATTCGCCTCTTGGAACGGTACTTTGATCACATTGAATATCAGCATATTCCTAGACGTCTTAATACATTAACAGATGTTTTAGCTAATTATGTATTGGACAAGCATTTGAACAATTTATAAATCAAACACATTAAAATGTACACAATGTAAAGTAAATCGGTAGAAGCCGTGTATATATATAACGATCAAAAGAGTTTGTTTTACAAAATGTTTGTCTGAAGACCAAAATATCAAAAATTGAAGCTCATGGCTTCTACATAAGGACGTCACGGATGACGTTCACGATAACACACTAATGTCCTAGCAACTCTGCGGAGAAGTAGACCCATAGATGCAGAGACTCCCACAGTGTGACGCTGATCGCGTCATGGAATCTCTTCCAGAGTCATATCTGGAACGTCTGCCATCAGACCCTCTAAATTCTGCTCCACCGTCAGATAATCCTCGGCGTACAGTTCCACCTCTCCTCGTCGCTGGATAGGAGAACTTCCAGCAGGTCGATATGGTCCAATGTCTGTGTTATCAACAAGTTTTTGGTGTTAGTCTTTGGGTAAATCTATAAAACAAAAAACATTTAAATATGTTAAAAATACAAAAACATTTAAAAGATAAAAATTGGTGTACTTCTTACTGAGGTCTCCTCACTGTGCATCCTCAGGTAGTGCGAGGTCAAGATCGCCGCAGAAATCCAAGCCAGCGTATGCATAGTCATCTACCATCAGCATCTGGTTTTGAAGCCAGTCGAAGAAGATATCGTCATACTTGACGATTGGCCCTGCCACATATCGGGCCATGAGTTTACACCATCGTAACATCCTTGGATCCCTAGTACCCGGAAAGTGCCACTCATCCTGAAGTCTAAACACAGGGACCCTCTCACAGAATAAGGACACCAACAAAGATCCATATCCGAACTGTTTTATCTCCCCACGCCTGCACTTGGTCAGTTTTTTCTTGATACTACACAATACTGCATCAGCCCAGTTAAATACCCGGGGCTCAGTACACTCGATGGTGTACTGGAAATAGCTCTGCAGTGCCATATGTGGAGTAGCACTTCCAGCCATCTGAGTAATAGTGAAGAGAATGGTATGAAGAGTCAAGTCAGTTACTCCCCAGATTGCAACCTTCCCTTTCTTTCTTTCGGCCTCAGGTACACAATATTGGTTGCAGTATTCACTCATTGTCAAACCGCCCCTTCTGCTGCTAGTCAAACTGACATAGGACCCTCGCCTGGATAAACCAATCAATAAATATATGTCCTCAATGTCGATAGTTAACGTGTGAGCTCCAACATTGAAAACTTGTTGGTCTGGATCCCACATTCGGACTAAGTACTCCAGTAATCGAACTTGGGCTCTCATGCCTGGGATACATAAATATTTTAAGAGACCACAATCTCTTAGTGCAGCTATGGTGGGAGGGTGATTTTCGGTGTTTGTATTATCCTCCTCGTGTTCCTGTTCTCGCCATTCGAGCACCATGATGATGGCTATTAACCTGCATGAGAAACATATGAAGATGGTTAATGATCTTAAACATGGAAAAATTATTTATATTGGTTAAATATTTTAAAAAAAACTTTTTGAATTCTATGCTGGTCGCAGGTGCGCTACTACGCACAGTGAAAACTTCTCGCAGGAGCCTTAAGGCCCACCTGCGAGAATGAGTCATTCTCGCAGGTCCCATATGGGCCACCTGCGAGAATGCCTCCACGCACATAAGGGTTTAAAAAATCAACTTGAAATAGAACTTTTAACCAATTAAATCAAAATTTTAAACCATGCAAAGATAAGGAATGGAGAGCTTACCAAGGTGCTACTGACGGCTCGTGAAATGATCGCCTGTAGCTCCCGAAAATCAACACTGAAGGCAGAGGGTAAAATGAGGGTTTTTTTTGAAACTCAAATGGTAAAAGTGTAAAATGGTATAGTAAATTTAGTTTTTCATTCATTTTAATTACTTTTACTATATCAAATATGGGTTTTTTATGTTTATCTATTATTTGACCCTAACCACTAATATGAAAATGAGTGAAGTGACTTGCAGGTATGAAACATGAAGGGTCATGGACAATTTTTTCTATGGTGTGGTATATTTTTGGATTGTTTGTTATGGTTTTAACATAAAACCTCGAGCGCCTTTTGTCCGTTCTTGCGCTTGTGAAAAACATAAGAACGTGATTGAGCGTCGTTTTATCTCTTTTTTGGGCTCGTTGTGGTTATATGAAAAAGGAACCCCTATGGAGTTTTCTTTAAGCTCTTTTCAGACTCTCTAAATAGGAAAAGATTGATGAGCGACCTTGCTATTTTCACGCTCGATAAAGTATTTGAAGTATGCATCCTTCGAGTGATAGTTTAACCCTTTTTCGGTCTTGTTGGACTACTGTACGAAAAAGGAACTGAGAGAGTTCTCTTTTTAAGTGTTTTTCCAAACTCTCTAATCTTGAAAAACCTTCAAGTTTTCTATCTCTGGACTCGTTAAACAAACATTGACAGGCCTGTAATGGGACCGAACCACTCCTTCCTAGGGTCCGTTAAAAATACTCCGAGGGACTCGTCTGAAGGATGAGCTTATATCAACAAGCATATGTGATCCTCTTCAAGCTTGCGTAAAAATAAA